>JASDQU010203818.1:5621-16283 GCA_032191745.1 Picea mariana
CCAATCTTCCAACATCAATTTCATCATCCAAATCTGATTTGTAGATTTGTAATAGACCTGGTATATATGATTAGATTCCTACAAACCTTCTTTAACTTTAACAACAAGAGACTAGAATTTTCATTAAACTTTTCTTTAGTCTCACATGCCTAGTTTTGGATTAGTCAACAACATTAACTTGAAGTAATCATAACTTTGTACCTATAATGTAAAAATATATGAAATTGATACTAAATGTTCTTCAATGTTTTTTATGCAATTCCTCCAAGTTTCACTACTTGGAACCTCTCAAAAATGGAGTTATAGCAAAAATGGCATACCTTGCTGAATTATATCTTAATCTAGAGAGCGACCTTGTAGAGCGTGCCCCACACGAAATGTTTGTTGAATTGATATGAAATTTTAAAAAAAAATACTAAAGAATGTAACCTAACCAACACATTTGGTTTCATTCAATTTGGATCTGTTATCAATAATTTATGACATTTTTACCCAAAACACTTGTTTTTGACTAGTTTCAGGACTCACCACAAACCCTAATTTCCATAGAGTGTAACTCCAAACATACAACGACCCATAAGATGATTTTTTTACCACAAATAATTGGATATGTATTCTCAATGTCATAGCAATATCATGGTCTGAATCATTATATAAATAAATTTATAACAAAAATGGTGAGATGACATGTAAATAACATGCCTTAGAAAGCACCATCAAAAGAATTCATCCTTCCTTGCATTTCAACCTTATTTTCTTCACCTTCCCTCAGAGTTTTGGCTTAGATATCATTGGTTACCTCAAAAACCTATATATATTTAATATTCACAAGTGTATCTAAAATGAGAGAGCCTTGCCTCTTATTTATACTCTCCAAGTAGCTTCCTTAAAAACATCTTCTAGGTCACTTGGCCCCACTTTCCTTATTTTAGGGTTAATCCACTTCTAATTTCTCCATTAAATCTATTATTGAAATAATTTATTTTTTATTCACTTTGAATTATAATACACTCATTACTTCACTTTATTATTTACCTTTTAAAATCTCTTGAACCACTTTGACTACTTTGACCTTTTGGGGCTTTGAGATGACATATGAGGGTCCTCCAACTTCGTAAGGCCATAAATCTCAAACCATGAGGAGTTATGTAAAGTTCCACATACCACCAGAAATGGCATGACATGTACTATCCATATAGAATAGTATTATCTAAAAATATATCATAACACATACCGTTACCCATCAAACAAACTTGGGTCCATTACCCAAACCTGGGCTCTCCAACTTCTCATGGCCATAACTCTCTAACCGTGAGGAGTTATGTGACATTACACATACCACCGGAAATGGAATGACAAGAAATATCCATATGGGATATTTTCCCTAACAAATTGACTGTCCTTCATCTCATTATTCCACAATTAAGCATGGGTTATGTTATCACTCCAGGAAACTCTCCTAGGCTGTAAGTCAGAGATGCCTGGTAACTTAATCTTTTGGTAATTGTTTTCTCAATAATAAATGTGGGTTTGTATCAAGTCAGAGGATTGAATCATTTCTCACTCAAAACATGCATGAACACATTTATATGGACAAGGCTTTCAACCACAAATGTTCAAAGAGTTTACAAATAAAGGGATGTATGGAGAAATAACTATTATATCAGCAGAATCACATATAAAGCATATATGAATGGCCAATTACAATAATCACGGGAATACTTGCAAAGTTTAACTTATGAATGCAATGATAAGATGATAGTTATCGGGCATAAACAAGCATAACAACATGAATATAATATCCAGGTGCAAGTACCGAATAGATAAGAAGATGAAATATGAACAAGTTATGGCAAAAGAAGCTTGTATTACTCAATATGAAAATGAGAAGTTGAGTACATAATATGAAAAAGTCTCCAAAGTCCAACCCTTAGTTCCTATTTTACCTTCAGCTTTATAGCTTTACAATGCAGTTTTGGGATCCTAATATCATGGATCAAATATGCTAAAGATGGAAAGTCAAAATTTAGTTTGCAAAAGATATGGAATGGTCCCCAAAAATGAGGTCAATCCTAGATTTCATGGTCTTCATCTCTTGTAGAGTCATGGTGCAGTACAGAATAGCCTTCCAAGGCTGAATGATGACTCTTCCAAGAGATACAAATTTGAATTTGTTGAGGTGGGCAAACATCCTGGTTTTATGCCTTTGTCAAAGGTACCAAAAATGATTGAAACACCTCTTCTTTCCCTTATCCATCAAAAATAGCCATTGAATCTTACTTGATAATTCAACAAATGTCTATTCAAAGAGTTTTCATACCATTTAAACTCAAAAAATCCTGATCTGGGCAAAAATTCGGTCATTCTGGCAATGACAGGCTTTCAATGATTAACATAAGTAAAAACTGGGTGCTTTAACCACCGAAAGCTCTTCTTTTGGTGGTTAATGAATGATTTTTAGGTCTGCCTAAACCACCGAAAGCACATCTTGAACATTTATCATTAGCTACTAAGAATGTGGATCTGGAATCTGAATGGATCTTTAATTGATAATCGTTCTGCTAGGTGTTCAAGCTTCACCCCTCAAGTTGAAAGATGCTGCTTATAAAATCACAAAATCTCCTATGAGTTGTTGAACATGAATGTATTCTCAACTTTCTAAGATGGAAATCCATTTACTGTAGAATGCTAGGTCTTTTAATTCTAGCTTTCACTTTGTTTCAGCTTTCATGATGACCTGATCATCATAGGAGTATGTTTCAACATCCACCACATGTAATAGCAGAGAGAAAATTACTTCTTTTACACGGTCAAGAGTCCTGGAAGTAGTTGTATTCCTTGTCTCTTGTGCAACCATTTATTTTCAAATCTTTCATCAGACCTGGGATGGTGTTGAATTTCCTCCTAACCTCTTCAACCGTTTTCAAGGTTGCACTACCCACACTTTTCATTGTCATGGTAGAGAAGCAATAAGGAATAATTTCCCCAACAATTAAACTAATAGGTCTATATGCATCGATGGCCAATCTTGTTGCGATTTTACTAAGCATGCCCAAAGCAACTACTGCAATACCATACATGGCAGCCAAACTAAACTGACAAAAATTCTTACTGCAATAGAAAATATAGGAATAATAACAGATTTGTATCGCAAAGCCAACCCAAAAATAACATTAGTTGCTGCTCCAGTCCTGTATGAATCAGCAACATCTCGGATAGGGCTGTAAGCATTTCTTGTGTAGTACTCTGTGACAAAACCAATAATAAGGCCAACCCACAAACCATTGATTAAGAAAACAATACTCATAAAATTAATGAGCAAGGGGTAGCACATGGCAATAAAATCGTGAGAGTTTCCAAATGATGATATGGATGCAACAACCAGAGCTGCACAAGAAGATTCGGCATAGGACCCAAAGAGATCTAATCCCATACCAACAGTATCTCCAATATTGTCACCAACATTATCAACAATGACAGTTGGGTTGCATGGATCATCTTTAGGAATGTTCCTCTCAACCTTGCCAACAAGGTATGTACCTACATCAGCTACTTTGGTGTAAATACCACTACTTACTCTGCCAAATAGAGCCATGGAAGAACCTCCAAGCCCATAACCGGTAATGGCTTCAAGAAGACCCTCCCAGTCATTTCCATAGTTCAACATATGACAGATGCATACTTATCTTCTGCCCTCCGATGCGTGATTTCTTTCTCTACAAAGCTTCTTCTTAATGGCCTTTATACATGTCAATATCCAGATGAATTTGTGTTGATTTCGATCGTTTCTCATAGTGGCACCTGCAATTAATTGGGAAGGCATCTCAAAACTTGCAGCTCAGCTCAAATCCACCTCTTCATGTCTCTTGCTCATGGCCATATGCTTTCGTCCTGTCAAATGTTCCAATAACCAATGCTATGTTTCTCCATTGGAGTTTTTGATCTCAAAACGAACTCAAACCTTACAGCTGGGCTTGATACACCTCAATCTCTACAACGATGCCTCAATTATGGTAGTCAGTAGTGGTTGCCTCAATACAGAAAACGTTTCAGAAATTTGAGTTGGTAGGTATTATTGTTGCTTTAGACATAATAGAACTCTTCTTTTTTCTATAGTACACAACCGGTGAGCATATGAGAAGCAAGCATAAAACTGTTCCCTCGAAACCAAAAATGCTTAACTTCTCATCACCTACTGCTGCCTTGGTGAAAATACCAACACCGCGCTCCATAGTAACCTTGGCAAGGAACAAGTCTTCATCAATAAGAGTTCCTTGAATCCTTCAAACTGAAGAAAACATCGAAACATGGCAGACATCTATGAAATAGAGAGCTTGGCACTTGGGCTTTGCGTGTCAAATCGTGACTTGGATTGACTAGTGGATTAAGTATGACTCGGTATTTGGCTTGATATGTGGCTTAATCCTTGGCTTTCTTGGGGCTTGAGATGGTATTTTGGCATGTGGACATGACTCGGGAGTTGGCAAGTCAATAAACTTAAATTTAATAATAAGACACTTATGTGCACATACCACATTTTGATAAGATCATAAAAATATATATAAAATATGTTTTTTTGTATTTGAAAATACTAAAACATAGATTAGGGCTAACAAATATAACCATTATTCATGTTTTGTATATTGCAGGTCAAGGCAGTGTTACAAGGGTCTAAAATAATCATAATCAATCGGGAGCTTGATGGAAAATATGGAGGTCAAGACACTGGAAAGAAACTGAGGAAAACGATAAATCATTTGAAGGGTGATGGAAAAACTGATTAAAATACTAGTGCATTTTTTTATCGCTAACATCTGGCTCCAGCGGGGATGGAGACCTCCCTGCAAGGTTTCCAAGAACCTAGTAGTTTCAGTATCCTTTAGCATTGGGCATGTAGTCATCTGGCTTGTGCAACTGTTCCTCTCCAAACCTGTAACTTGCATGCAGCCTCCTGCTTATTCATGAAATCAACAACTGAAAAAGATCTCACTGCTCATATGGCTAGCTTATTCCTCTACCTACTCCTACACTAATCAACTGTACTGCCTCTTATCAAGTGAAGTGATGTTTCCAATGAAGCCATATAAAGAACCGATTTACTGACAGCATGCTAGATCTTGACCCGAAAAACAATGGAAACCATATCATGCAAAAAAGAGGTTTGAACAGATGATAAATACAATATTCTTCTGACAGAAAAATTTTAACATCTATGCTGCTCATAGACTCCAAATAGTTAGCAAAAGGGTCATCAAATTCACAAAGAAATACCTCTTTGGATTGCTGATCCAACTGTAAATTGAAAAGATGTTGAAAAATGCCTTTACTAATCTCACTGTTGAATGCAGGCTGCTCGAGATTTGTTGTAGAAACATATAAGATGGACTGGTGATCTGGAATTTTCATCTCCTCGCCTTCTTCTTGATATCTGTTGCAAACTTCCAGTCGCTGCAAATCTTGAAACTGAGAGATACCCTTAGGATCTGTTGTAGATTCAAAACTGTCATATGATGATTTAAAAATCTGCTCATCATTTTTCAATTTTTCAAAGGAGACAATCTGATCTTGATAACAATCTAAGATAGTGGATGCATTTGGTATATTGTTTAAAGAATCTATACTATGGACATCATCCTGTAGATCATCAATATCTTGGTCATGATGAGAAGCATCTCCTACTGTAGCATATTTCACATAACTATCTGATTCCTTATTCAACAAATTGAAATCATGAAAACATTCAGGATAGAGAAGGTCAGCTGAATATATCTCTTTACAAAAAATATGAAAGACAACATGAAAATCAGCCAAAGAGATGACACTTGAAAAAGGAAGAGACCGATACCAATCATGAGCAATTCCCTCTAATGAAAGACTGAAAAGTTGGATCTGAACATCCTCATGCACAACTCGCAACTGATGCATGTAGTCATGAAAATCCAACAAATGTTCGGCTGGCACTTCCCAATCTTCTCCTTGAAATTTGGGAAGACTATTTTCCCATTCATCTTTAGTAGTTACTTGATTTGGGAAACCAACATTTTTTGAAAAATCACAGAACACATACCTCTTAGCAAAGATCTGGTTCATGTCATACTAGTGGAGTCACCAAAAGATTTCTGAATAATGGAGTCGCCACAGAATTCGTCCTTCATGGAGTCACCAGATAGATGATTACAACCGAAATAATGTCTAGGCTTTGTCTATCATCAAAGATGGATCTATGTCGTCTCCCAAGGAAGCTGAGCTTCAATCTCCTCTCCCCAGCATCAACGCCAATTTGTTATCACTCCATGAAACTCTCCTAGGCTGTAAGTCAGAGATGCTCGGTAACTTAATCTTTTGGTAACTGTTTTCTCAATAATAAATGTGGGTTTGGATCAAGTCAGAGGACTGAATCATTTCTCACTCAAAACATGCATGAACACATTTAGATGGATAAGGCTTTCAACCACAAATGTTCAGAGAGTTTACAAATAAAGGGATGTATGGAGAAATAACTATTCTATCAGCAGAATCACATATAAAGCATATATGAATGGACAATTACAATAATCATAGGAATACTTGCAAAGTTTAACTTATGAATGCAATGATAAGATGACAGTTATCGAGCATAAACAAGCATAACAGCATGAATATAATATCCAGGTGCAAGTACAGAATAGATAAGAAGATGAAATCTGAACAAGTTATGGCAAAAGAAGCTTGTATTACTCAATATGAAAATGAGAAGTTGAGTACATAATATGAAAAAGTCTCCAAATTCCAACCCTTAGTTTCTATTCTAGCTTCAGCTTTATAGCTTTACAATGCAGTTTTGGGATCCTAAAAGCATGGATCAAATATGCTAAAGATGGAAAGTCAAAATTCAGTTTGCAAAAGATATGGAATGGTCCCCAAAAATGAGGTCAATCCATGGTCGTCATCTCTTGTAGAGTCATGGTGTAGTACAAAATAGCCTTCCAAGGCTGAATGATGACTCTTCCAAGAGATACAAATTCGAATTTGTTGAGGTGGGAAAACATCCTGATTTTCTGCCTTTGTCAAAGGTACCAAAAATGATTGAAACACCTCTTCTTTCACTTATCCATCAAAAATAGCCATTGAATCTTACTTGATAATTCAAAAAATGTCTATTCGAAGAGTTTTCATACCATTCAAACTCAAAAAATCTCGATCTGGGCAAAAATTCAGTCATTCTACCAATGACAGGATTTCAGTGATTAACATAGGTAAAAACTGGGTACTTTAACCACCGAAAGCTCTGCTTTCGGTGGTTAATGAACGCTTTTCAGGTCCGCCTAAACCACTGAAAGCACAGCTTGAACATTTATCATTAGCTACTAAGAATGTGGATCTGGAATCTGAATGGATATTTGATTAATAATCATTCTGCCAGGTGTTCAAGATTCACCCCTCAAGTTGAAAGATGTTGCTTATAAAATCACAAAAGCTCTTGTGAGCTACTGAACATGAATGTATTCTCAACTTGCTAAGATGGAAATCCATTTACTGTAGAATGCTAGGTCTTTTAATTCTAGCTTTCACTTTGTTTCAGCTTTCATGATGACCTGATCATCATAGGAGTATGTTTCAGCGTCCACCACATGTAATAGCAGAGAGAAAATTAATTCTTTTATCAGGTCAAGAGTCCTGGAAGTAGCTGTATTCCTTGTCTCTTTTGCAACCATTTATTTTCAAGTCTTTCATCATACCTGGGATGGTGTTGAATTGCCTCCTAACCTCTTCAATCGTTTTAAGGCTGCACTACCCACACTTTTCATTGTCATGGGAGAGAAGCAATAAGGAAGCATTGCCCCAACAATTAAACTAATAGGTCTATATGCATCGATGGCCAATCCTGTTGGGATTGTACTAAGCATGCCCAAAGCAGCTACTGCAATACCATACATGGAAGCCAAACTAAACTGACAAAAATGCTTACTGCAATAGAAAATATAGGAATAATAACAGATTTGTATCGCAAAGCCAACCCAAAAATAACATTTGTTGCTGCTCCAGTACTGCATGAATTAGCAACATATCAGACAGGGCTCTAAGAATTTCTTGTGTAGTACTCGATGACAAAACCAATAACAAGGCCAGCCCACAAACCATTGATTAAGCAAACAATGATACTCATTGAATTAATGAGCAAGGGGTAGCAAATGGCAATAAAATCGTGAGAGTTTCCAAATGATGATATGGATGCAACAACCAGAGCTGCACAAGAAGATTCGGCATAGGACCCAAAGAGATCTGATCCCATACCAACAATATCTCCAATATTGTCACCAACATTATCAGCAATGACAGTTGGGTTGCATGGATCATCTTCAGGAATGTTCCTCTCAACCTTGCCAACAAGATCTGTACCTACATCAGCTGCTTTGGTGTAAATACCACCACTTACTCTGCCAAATAGAGCCATAGAAGAACCTCCAAGCCCATAGCTAGTAATGGCTTCAAGAAGACCCTCCTAGTCTTTTCCATAGTTCAACATATGATAGATCCATACTTATTTTCTTCCCTCCGATGCATGATTTCTTTCTCTACAAAGCTGCTTCTTCATGGCCTTTATACATGTCAACAGCCAGATGAATTTGCGTTGATTTCGATCGTTGCTCATAGTGGCACCTATAATTAATTGGGAAGGCGTCTCAAAACTTGCAGCTCAGCTCAAATCCACCTGTTCATGTCTATTTCTCGTGGCCATATGCTTTCGTCCTGTCAAACGTTCCAATAACCAATGCTATGTTTCTCCATTGGAGTTTTTGATGTCAAAACGAACTCAAACCTTACAGCTGGTCTCGATACACCTCAATCTCTACAACGATGCCTCAATTCTGGTAGTCAGCAGTGGATGCCTCAATACAGAAAACATTTTAGAAATTTGAGTTGGTAGGTATTCTTGTTGCTTTAGACATAATAGAACTCTTCGTTTTTCTATAGTACACAATCGGTGAGCATATGAGTAGCAAGCATAAAACTATTCCCTCGAAACCAAAAACGCTTAACTTCTCATCACCTACTACTGCCTTGGTGAAAATATCAACACCGCGCTGCATAGTAACCTTGGAAAGGAACAAGTCTTCATCAATAAGCGTTCCTTGGATCCTTCAAACTGAAGAAAACATCGAAACAGGGTAGACATCTGTGAAATAGAGAGCTTGGCACTTGGGCTTTGTGTGTCGACTCGTGACTTGGATTGACTCGTGGCTTAAGTATGACTCGATATTTGGCTTGATCTGTGGCTTAATCCTTGGCTTTCTTGGGGCTTGATATGGTAGTTTGGCATGCGGACATGACTCAGGAGTTGGCAAGTCAATAAACTTAAATTTAATAATAAGACACTTATGTGCACATACCACATTTTGATGAGATCATAAAAATATATATAAAATATGTTTTTTGCATTTGAAAATCCTAAAACATAGATTAGGGATAACAAATATAACCATTATTCATGTTTTGTATATTGCAGGTCAAGGCAGTGTTACAAGGGTCTATAATAATCATAATCTATCGGGAGCTTGATGGAAAATATGGAGGTCAAGACACTGGAAAGAAACTGAGGAAAATGATAAATCATTTGAAGAGTGATGGAAAAAACGATTAAAATACTAGTGCGTTTTTTATCGCTAACAGGTTGTCTTACTCCGCAAAGCATCTTCCCGTGAGGGTTTTTTCCATAAGGGGACCACTTTGGAGTTCATCCATATTTACTTCTTATCAACCATGAAAAAACAATAATGATTCATATTTACATCAAACAATCTTGGGTCCATTACCCAAACCATTGTGCTATGAGGCTTTCTTCAAGGGTTGACATCAATGACAACCAAACTTAATCAAGAATCTCCCCCTTTGGTATTGATGGAAACACTCTGATGCAATACTGAAATCATATCACTCATGCCCCCCCTGGAACCATGCCTCTGTCCTCTACATCTGATAAATCTGCTCCCCCTGGAACCATGCCTCTATCCTCTACATCTGATAAATCTCTCTTCCTTTGTCATCAATGGCAAAGATATCTTTCCATCCGGGGCTGCTCCCCCTGACTAAATTGTCCTCTTATGGTAATTCCTCATGTACATCTAAGACATATAAGATAAGCATTCAAAAAGCATTCATTTTGGAGTATAAATAACTCCAAGTCTTTGGCGGAGATATTCAAATGCTTCTCATCGAAGTGGTTTTGTAAATATGTCTTACACTTGTTCTTTTGTGCCCACATACTCAACTTTGATGTTCTTTTCTATAACATGTTCCCATAGAAAGTGATACTTGATTGGAATGTGCTTCGTCTTGGAGTGCATCACCTGGTTTTTTGAGATACTGACGGCAATTGTATTATCACAATATATTGGAATGGGATCATCATACTCAACATGTATATCTGTCAAAGTTTGTTTCATCTAAAGAACCTGTGAACAACATGTTGTTGTTGCAATATACTCTGCCTCGGCTGTAGATAGAGATACTGATGATTTTTTCTTGCTCATCCATGATACTAAACACTCACCCAAGTATAACGTTGCTCCACTGGTGCTTCGTCGGTCATCAATACAACCTACCCAATTTGCGTCTGTGTAGGCAATTAGTGATAGATCATTTCCTTTTGGATACCATAGCCCAAACTCTTATGTTCCTTTA
>JASDQU010203824.1:7030-17036 GCA_032191745.1 Picea mariana
ATTGGTGTAGCCTACTGATCTATAGTTTGTAGCCCTTTCTCTTTATTTATCCATCTTGTTGATCCACCTATTCAAAACCAAAATTATCTTTTACACTCTGATGGGTGTTGAGCTTACACTTTAGCAGTCAAAGTGTGACTTTTAGTGCTAACATTTTTGGCGCCATTGCCAGGGATGGATTTGAGCAGATTGAAAATCTCCTTGGGAAGAATGACACTATACAACTCCAGCTTTAGATGGTGACTAAAGTTGGACACCTTCAAGACTGCACATTCACCATGGCGACTCCATTGTTTAGAATCTGTTGGTGACTCCACTAGGGATGAGGCAAATCAAATGGCTATGAAGGCTATCATGGAGAGGAGTTTTCCTCCACTCAATTTCTCATCCATAGATGGTTATCCACATCATGTGCCTCAAATTGATGAATGGCAAGATCTGCTACCCAGATTTTATGAAGGTGACGATGACAACCCTTTTGAGCATGTTCATGAATTTCATGCTTTGATGCAGCAGCTTGACATCCATTATGAAGATATATTAATGAAAATGTTCATGTATTCATTGGAAGGCGATGTGAGGCAATGGTATAGAACACTCCCTGCTTCTAGTATTTCCTCTTTGAAGGACTTTCATGATGTTTTTTATTCTCATTGCAAGATAATTTATCCATCTAAAAGACTTTTTGAGAATTGTTGTGAGAGGTATGCATCATATATTCAAGATTCAGCAAGTGATTCCTCTAGCAGTAATGATGAAGGGGATGATTGCAGAAAGCAAGACTTAGATGATGAGTTTCATAATGTTTTTCCTAAATTTGAAGAACAAATGCATTATTCATGTCAAAATCTAGGTCCCCAAGAGAAAGATCAATATGGACAATCCATCATTTCCTTATCTCCTCCTTTTCTCGATTCTTTAAGTCAAGAGGTCATATTAGATTCAGATTTATTTCATCATGAGAATAGTGTTGCAGCTTGTCATGAACAAATTCATAGCTTATCATTCCCTCCTATTGTTAATGAACCAATGTGCCATGATTTGCCAAGTTTCGATGATTATGAGGATGTTTTCCCTGAACAACTAGTTGTCCCAACTATTGTACTAATCCCCTCAGCCATTAATAGTCAAATGGTCATTGATTCACCTTTGTATGATAATTATGAAGATGATTTCCATGAACAGTCTATTGAATACCTTATATCAAAGAAATACCCTTCCCATCAAAGCAACAATAGCTTGTTTCAACCCTCATGTCATATTTCTGTAGCTGAAAAATAAGAAAAAGATGATAATCTAATTTTAGAGGGTGAAAAACTAAGAAATTGGGACCATAAGCCAAGCTATGATGAATATCCCTCACAATCAGGAGATAAGACAGGAGAATGTAGTTTCTCAAGCACTTCTAATTGTGATGAACTGCCCTATCAACCCCCTATTCCTCTTAAAGACACAAGCTCAGTTTCATCAAGCAACCAAGATCAAATGCCATGTGATCAGATGAGAAAGGTTGAAATTAAAGAAAGACAAGCATCAGTAAGCCTTTTTCCTAATACACCTCATGATCAGGAGTGGACCAAGGCCATATGCATTGAGGATGAATCAGAAAATCAGTAAGCCATACAACAACCAAGAATAGTGGAGGAAGGACCTAATGCAATACTTTTCCTTTTTACACAAAGCAATGTTGTAGGGGCAAGTATTGATGATGTTTTTCAGGATCCATTTGCAGCCTGTCTGCAAGCAGAAAGTGGACCTAGGATCATTGATTTCTTCAATGGAAAGTGTATTTCCAAATGTTTCTTTGGCATGCCTTCAAGTAAGAATTATCCTTGGTGCTTAAGGAAGCACATTTCAAAGCTTCAAACAGTTGAAAAAATTATGAAATGGCTTCATTGGTTGTTTCATGTAACTTGAATGCTTCATTTTCCCAATAATTAGAGTAGGTGTGTGCAATAAGCTTGCTGAACAAGCATCGTTTTCATCATTTTTGTCAGTTTTAGTTTTCATTTTCATTTAGTTTCAGCTAGAGTTCACAGATCAAAGCAGATTGTAGAGGTTAAAGGTTGAGAGCATGACTCCACAATCCCAAAGGATAAGGCACTGAAGCTACAAGAGTTCTTAGAGCCTCACAGGGAGGACTCTATTCCCCCATGGAGCCTATGTTAGCACAAGATTAGTTAAGGTGCCTATATGGATTTTGAGTTTTTGCTAAGTGCTAGAATCACCCACTAGTAAAAGGCACTACCTATGGTATGGTCAAGGCACCTAAGTAAAATGGTTTTGTCATCATGAAAGAACACACATTGCTCTGTACATATTCAAGATTGAAAGGCGTTGTGTTTTGGCAATGCTACCCAAACCTGTATGCAGACACAGTGTAAGTAGTGATACAGAAAGGTGTTGCATAAGATTTCACAAAGAACTAAAGCTGCATATAGGTGCAACACAGTCGGGCGCTACCTATAGGTGTTGCATAATATTCTGGCAGAAAACGAATTGTGCAGAGTTATTTTACCAGTTTTGAGTCATTAACTTAAATCTTTGATTGTAAACAATTGAGAAGGTATTTTTGAAAAATGGGAGAGGTTTTTGTTCATAACATTCCAAATAACAAAAACCTCTCTCAGTTTTTCAAAATGTGTTATGGTTTGAAAGATATTGTATATAGAAGTGGCACTACCCAGTCTGCACAACGGCGCTACCTAATTTCCTGTAACGGTCACGGATTTTGATATTTGCCTTGTTGGGAGGTTGCCACCTGTCAAGGAGGATTCGAATGGATTCTCAAGGATCAGTTAGATGTCAAGGGACACCTGCACCTAATATTTATCTCCATCAAAGGCCTCATGCAATGAGGTGGAGACATTTTATTAATGACTTCCAACAAATTCCTGAAAATTAGCAGTTTGTTGGATTTTTGTCTCTTTGATTGTTGCCACCTATATCCAAGGCTTAGAATCCAATGGAGGATATGGGATTCAACCTCCTTAGTTCATTTGGATGCTATTGTCTATTTAAAAAAGGAGATATCTCTTGAAGGAGGGGATTCATGAGCCAAGAGAGGCTAGAGAGAGTAGGAGTAGGCAGTTTTTCTTTGTATGTTAATTTGTAAGCCTGTGGGCATTTTATGATTGTAAGCATTACTGCTATTGGAGACTCATGAGAGCTGTGAATTCAGATTATAACTCTTCTATTTATATTTCTTCTTATTTGAATATATTGCATATTTGAGGATCAAAGGCTGTCAATGATTTATGTATCCCTAAGCAGCAGAGGATCTGTTGTATTTTTCCTATCAGTGATTGTTTATATTCAAGTATTTGTTGATTCATTAAATTGAGAGGATATTTGTTTAGTGAATATTCTACATTATGTTTTCGTTCTTCATTCTTCCACTTATCAGCATATAATCTTGTTTTCTATTGAGCATCTTTTGTGCCTTCGATAAGTAGGATGTTTGTGACTCCATTGCCTATTGGTGTAGCCTACTGATCTACAGTTTACAGCCCTTTCTCTTTCTTTATCCATCTTGTTGATCCACCTATTCAAAACCAAAATTATGTTTTACATTCTGATGGATGTTGAGCTTACACTTTAGTAGTCAAAGTGTGACTTTCAGTGCTAACACTAGGCACCTTTATATTTCCCAACTCTTGTATGTATGTAGGGCACTTGTTATGCACTTTTGACTTACAGTTGGAGCACAGGAAATGCCCAATAGTTAGGTCTCTAATGGATCATCTAACAATCACCTTCAACTATGTTTAATGAGAATTTATGTCTTCCACCCTCCTTGTGCTGCATATTTTACTGAACCATATTGCAGACAAACATAACACATGCTTACACTGATATTCATTCTCAGCTCACTCATAAATTTGTATTCTTTGGTAATCTAAGGAGCGCTCTAGATAATGATAAACTGCATGTATATATCTTCCACACATCATCTTTCCACAATAGTCATAACATATGCTAGATATAAAAAAAATTGAAGAGGACAAGTGCCCCTTGAACTTTTGAAGGAATAGATCCCACCCTACAGATTTGAGTATGAATTCTCTCCAAAATTTTGAGGTAACAAATATGGTTATGTTAGCTTTGAAAAATAAAGTTGCAAGCCCTTTATATGGGCTCCCTTAACACTAGATTTGACTTCATTTATTCACAGCTTGAACCATAAGGGGCTTTGAACCAGGAAATAAATCACCAAATGCAAAATATAAATGATAAGCAAGATCAATTATAATCATAACACCATTGGGTAAATTGACATGCAGGTTGTTGTATAGTCTAAGAATTTTGGTTCTCAATGAGAATCATAGTTTCCTCATCAGAGTTGCATATTGACCCCATATTTATTACTTGACTTCTAATGATCATGGTTCTTGTCTAATTGTTGGCCCTTGACCAAGTTTTGGAGAACCTTGGTCATGTTTGACCTCTTTTGGGACTTCGACAAGCTAGTCGAAGGTGGAACACAAGTCGAAGCAGAGATCGTGGGATCTCGGCCCCTTTTTAGTGCAGTTTTGGGATTAGGGTTTATGTAATGGGTATGGGATGTCAGCCCATGGGTTTACCCATGTTTAGTCCCATTTTGTAATGTATAAATAGAAAGCTAGGCGATGTAATAAGTAGTAGACCTAGTAGAATCAGCTTAGTGCAGAGCTAGAGGGTTTGTGCATACTATGTGTTAAGACTTGCAGAGCTAAGTGAAAGGGATTGTAAGAAGCTTGAGTGTAGATTGTGTAAGAAGGCTTTGTGTTGTAACCTAACTCGAGGAAGGAGGATCTGGCGAGGTGCGCATAGATCTCATGTCCTATGCGGAGTAGGGTTTTTGGGCTATGTGCATGTAAGGAGATTGATAGAAGATAATAAAGAAGACGAAGAATTGGTGGACGTAGCCCCACACTGGGGTGAACCACGCATATCCTGTGTTATGGTTGCTTTGTGCATTATGGTTGTTATCTTGTTCATATGATTTAAGCTTAGTGCAGTAATGAATGTTTAGATGAACCTAGTATGATAGATTAAGTTCTTAGTGATATGAATGAATGCTAGATTCGATCTCTTTCCATATGCTAAATGCTTAGATGTGTTAGATCTGGTTGAATACTTCGTTGTTATGTAATTATGGTTTGGATATGCGATGTGAATAAGGGTTAAATACTGATGAACGGTAACTGCTAAGTGCTTTTTTAAAGTGGTATAATCACAGATCTATGTCCCATCTAGGTTGCATACATTCGAGTCTTGCAACCACCCCTGCCTCTACCTCGGGTGAGACTTCATTTGCTTCCCAGGTGTTGTCGAAAGGGCCTCTACCTTGAGCTCTGATACCATATGTTAAGAACCAAACATCAATATAGCATAGAAAAACCTCAGGAAAAGTACTCAACGCCTTGAAAAAGAGATAATTTCAGATAATAAGCCTCTTCGAGGGGGCAACCTCCTTTTACCCCACTTAAATGTTCAAGTACAAGATGATTCAAAATGAAAATGTCTCCTTGGTATATATAGGAGACCAGGAGGAATAATTACAAATAATGGCCTAAAGCCGACATAATTAAAATAACATTACTAATCTAAATTACAACTAATGGCCTAAATCCGACATAAATAAAATAGCATTACTAATCTAATATGCCCCAATTAAGGGGTAATGAGCCAATATTAGGGCTTAGCATTTATAACTTTTCATATCTTTGATAAACTAGAAAAATCAAAGAGTTACATAATATTACCTCAAGTTTTACCTTGATGCAGTTTTCTTGCCACAACATATGTTGGAGTTGATGATTGGAGAGGGAGAGAGTGAATATGGAGTTGTTGTATGTTGAATTGAGCCAAATAAATTAATTGAGTGTTGACCAAGTGTGATGATGACTCTACTTGAGGTTGGTTGCTATAGTGAATTTGGAACCAAGAAAATAAGTTATTGTTGGTGGACACCTGAGAACTTGAAGAGAGAAGAGGCTAGAAGTGCTCGAAAACTTTGAGCTCTTATTCTGAAGCCAACTATCACCAAATAAACCTGAATTTGTAAGGCATATTCGAAGCGGAATGCTATAGATCGCCTAATGGTTGCAAGATTGTGTGGTGGTTATAGGATTGCCTGTAGGTGTACACATATAGTTGTTGAAGCTTATGTTGATGCTCACTGAGGCTTATCACCTGCAACTTGTTGTCTTTGGGATTATAAAACACTGACAGGATGAGAGAGAACTAAAAATTGAATGTTGAGGGCGACCAAAAACAAGATTTATTCTTTTATTTCTGATTTCATGCTGCAAAAGAAAGAATTATTTTGCTCTGGAATGTTGTCTTCTTATGCAACATAAGATCATGGAGGTGTTGATGCAGGTGGTTGTTGGAAGTGGTCTTGAACAATAAATTTCTACTTTGAAGAATGTAAAAATGTTGCGAGCTACTATGTTGCGAGTGGTCTTTCCTTACTAACACATGGTCAAGGAGTTGAATAGCTCAGCTTGGTTTGGATACTACACTACTTGGGTAAGCTCATCTAAAATTCCCTTTAGGGGGGTCCTGGGTCTCTTCCTTTTCGCAGGTATCCTTCTTCCATCCAAGCGGATTTAAGAGCCTGAAAGCATGAGTGACGAAAAGCGACTAATCCTTGCTTCTCTGAACTGCATGGGGCACTCTTCAACCTAACCATCATGGTCTACTAAGACTACTCTTCTTACATTGGTTCCCGCAGTTCCAGGATGTATTTTCCTGATCGAGATAACCTTAAAACAGTGTGGTGGCAAATGCATGTGTTAATAACTGAAAATTCACCAATAAAATACATTTTAAAGTCAAACCTTTTGTCATTCCACCCTTCATCCATGAACAGAAATTGCAGTTGTAAATACTCTCCTAAAACATAGTTGTAATGGCTTGTAAAAAAGGTTGTCCATCTTCATTTACATCCCCCTCTTTTGATTCGATAATTTTCCGGGATCACTTCTTGGGTCACCCCAAGGAGTAACAAGCCACTATGGGCTTGTTTCTCTACTTTAAAATCTTTGAACGGCTTGTTGCTCCCAATTTACAAGCATCTAAAAAGACTTGTTTGTAGCTTTTAAACTTACTTTTCACCCTTATTTTTCACTTTTTAACTTGATGCATCCACTGGTCTATTGTTTAAGACCCTGGTTTACCCCGGGAACCCATTATGGGCCATTTTCCAAGGCTTTAAGGGAGTGAATAGCTCATTGTTCGCTTTGTTTAGTTTGTTGTCCTAAAAATCAACGAGCTTATTTTCATCCCATTGTCCATAATTTTCACCCTCCAAGCCATTTCGACCATCCAGGAAGCTGAGGGAGGACAACACCGAGGGTGAGTGGTCCTAAGAAATACTTCTCATAAGTATTTCACCTATCATTTTTCCCCTTCATTACCACCTCAGGCGAAGGACCATCTGAGGTGCAGGTAGTATTTGCCTTGTGTCGAGCTATCAAATAGGCTTTAACCAGCTTCACAGCCATATAGGTTGGATATGTCCCAACGGATAGATTTTGCTTATAAGACGTCCCTTTTCTAGCAACCATACTAGGGACTTGCAAATCTCTTTAGTTTTGCTTATATCCCAAACTTGTACTAAGCATTGGACCCAAATTCTTTGGGGTCCTTTTCCTACCTGTTGACAGAATTTTGTGGGAAGGTATTTTAGTGATCCTTCGGATTTTCTTTGATACTTGTTATAGTTCAATTCCCTTGCAATTTCGTTGCATCTAAGAGTCATAAATACCATCGAATTTTCCCTTCCTCTTACCTTGTCAGTATTTGGTCCCACTTGTTTGAACTCACGTGAGAAGTTATAAATCTGTCACACTTTACCTTCCACTTCGAGAAGAATAAAAACAAGCTTTGTTTAAGTTGGGTTAATCAACATCATGTCAGAAAGAGTAGGATTGTTGGTGTAATACATATCTTGTACTCCAAGTACTTACTTGATCCCCTTGCAAGCTGGCAGGGAAAAAACATCCTAAGACTAGGGAAACAGTCTCCCCAAGGTTACAAGAAGTCAAAGTTCACAAAAGAAAACAAGTAGCAAGACGCATACATCTGGGAAACCAGAAAAACTCGTTACACTTGTCATGCAAGCTGAGTCACCCTCTTCCTATTATCCTTTTCAAATCCCCCTACTAAAGTAGTATTTAGTTAACCCAACAACAATTACTAACCCTCGGGTTGCTCCTTTTGTCGTTCCAACAATTGTTGTTGTTCCCCTTGTAATTGTTTCGATGGAAATTCCTTGGCAACCCGAGACTCCTTTGAGGTTGCCCCGACCTCTTCATGACATGCAAGTAGATGCCCCAAACAGGCTTCCTAAGTTCAATGGCACTGGTACATTGAATGTTGAGGAACATTGATCCAGGGGATCAAAATTTGCTCAAAAATCAAAGTGCTCGGAATTACTTCAAAACGGACAAGTACATAGGCCTAGTCCTCACGATCCCAACGCAACTTGAACAGGTTCAAACGGACGTTGTATGAGTGAGATATTGCGTTCTGTCCATTTTTCCAAATAGGCAAAATTATGTTGATTGTACAGTTCATATAGTGTTGACATGGCATGGTCGGTCCCACACGTGACAAGTGACGTGGACTGGCCATTGTGCAGAAGTGTTGAGTTGGTAGGCTAACTAGGCAAGGTGATTTGGTAGATATGTGGACGAGTGGTTTGCTGACACGTAGTGTTTGGGTGGCAAGTGATATTGATCCAAATTTATGTAGGAACACAATGAAATACAGAAATACACATAAACGCAGAGATGCAGCGGAAATAAGACTTCATTTCATTAATAACAAATGACTGAAATATGTTTACAGATAGAATGGAAATAAACTAGCTAGGGCGTTGGTAGCTTATCTCTGAGAAGAGATGTGGAAGCTACTGGCCTCTGAATAGTGTTACAATGAGGCTCGAAGGCGTATTATTATTGATAAACAATGGAAAACCCTAAACATCCAAAGATCTAACCCTAGGAGATGAAATGCCAAGACTATGGGCCCCATTTGGGTAAGTTGGTACATCAACTTCCTGGGGACATAACTTTGGCATACAATCTTCATTTGACGCGTTCCATACCTTGTTAGAAAGATCTATCCGAGGACTACAACTTTTGGGTGAGAAACACTAATTTGTGATCCATGTTGCTCCCCGTTTTCCCAAAAAACGTTGTTTAAGGCCTCAAAACGACTTCGGAAGTTCAGGCCTCGAAAAACTGCTATAAATAGTAAACTGTGCGGAAACTGAAAAACTGAAAGAAGCAGTGGTGGGGGTCTAAGTGGAATAGGTGGGTGGCCACCAATATCCACCTGGATCATTCCTCCCCCTTTAGGAATCAATGGTCCCCATTGCGTTGTATTCCTCCATGAGATGAGGAAACTTCTGCTGAAATTGGTCCCTGGTGAGCCACTTGCCTTGGTGAAGGAGTTGGCCTGCTTTGACAACTCGATATAGTGGTATCCTTTGTTTTTGGGTGTGCTTGATCTGTGTATCCATGATATGATCAGTGTTGGCTTGTTCCATATAGTTTGGATTTAACTCTGTTGGTGTGAGTTGTTCTGCCATGTCGGATGTGTCTAATAGAGGTGGAAAGTAGGGCTGAGGGCGGTCCACATTGAACACTAGGTGTAGACCAAGGAATGGTGGAATGCTGAGCTCAAAGGCATTTTCCCCTACAGCCTTGGTGAGGGTGTACAGCACATATCAGAGTGGACGAAGCTTGCGGTGGGGTCCAGCAAGGTGCTCCTTTTGCAAATGCAGCCACACTTTGCCGCCCACCTGAAAGTTGTGTGGCACCCGATGTTGATCATGTTGTTGCTTGTATTTAGCATTGGCTCTGTCCAAGATGTCATGAACCTGTTGGAGAATGTGTTGAATGTGCTCAATGAAGTTGTTTCCCTTATCAGCCTCAGACTAGACATGAGCTGAATCTTCCCGAGTAGCCACAAATGGCATGGCTATGTCAATGGGACATAGTGGCTGGAA
>JASDQU010203825.1:0-10217 GCA_032191745.1 Picea mariana
CATATTTCCTACAATATTTTGTAGTTGTTGCTATTAAAATTCTTATGGGATGTCTGAGGCAACATTTTTTACAAGGTAAATAACATCTACCATCACCCTTTTCACTCGCTTTACTTTTTTCCCCACCTCTAACAACATTCTGCGACATTTTTCCGCACAAAAATACCCTTTCGGAACCGTCGTTGTTATAGCAAGATTGTCGCAACATCTTCAAATCGTCAAATATTTATAGGCCAATTTTAGGTCACCATCGTCGCAATTGTGACGATAGTGACCTAAAAATATATATATATTTTTACAGCTATTTATTTTAGGTCATTTTCAACAGTAAAGTTTGACTAAATTTTTATGGTCAAATTTTGTCGCATAGGCAACGGAAAATGTAGGGTCGTCGCTTATGCGACGAAAATTGACCATTACAATTCAGTCAAACTGTAGGCGTCGAGATGGAAACGAACACGGGGTAGATTTAGAAAAAAAAAATATTCTCTTGCATGTTGCGACGAAAGAGTACTTTCGTCGCAAGTGGTCGTCGCAAATTTTTCAATATGTAGTAGTGACATATATCTACAATATCACTCTCCAATGGTTGACGTCAATGAAAACAAACAATCCATACCAAATATCTATCAACCTAAGCCAATTTTCTGACAATCTCCCCCTTTGGCATTGATGGCAACACCAATATTGATGGCAACACGTAGTCATGATAATATTCATGCTTATACTCCTCATCAATGTTTCAATCTCTCCCCCTTTGACATCAATGGAAAAGGGTATCTCCCTTTGGGGTTGCTCCCCTTGACTAAACTCGCCTTAGGGTTTCTCCCCCTGTCTACGTGCCTTTGATTTTTCTTTGTGTTTATAAGCCTCTGATTACTCTCTCTCCCTTCATATGAATAATATCTCCCCCTTGGACAAAGGGTATCACTCTAAAGTCATATCGATCATTCTTCCCTTATGACAATCACTCCCCTTTGAAGCATGCATCTATGCTCTCTCTCCAAGAATTTACCTTTGCATCTAATAAATATCTCCCCCTCTGTCCTATTTATGGTGCTTCCTCATGTACATATAAGACATATAAGATAAGCATTCAAAATCATTCAATTTGGAGTAGAAATTACTCCTAGTCTCTGGCAAAGATACTCAAAGGCTTCCCATGGAAGTGGTTTTGTAAAGATGTATGCCACTTGTTCTTTTGTTCCCACATATTCGACTCTGATGTTCTTTTCTGCAACCTGTTCCCGTAGAAATTGATACTTGATTGGAATTTGCTTCGTCTTGGAGTGCATCACCGGGTTCTTTGAGATACTGATGGCGCTTATATTATCACAATAGATTGGAATGGGACCATCATACTCAACGTGTATATCTATCAAAGTTTATTTCAACCATAGAACCTGTGTGCAACATGTTGTTGCTATAATATACTCTGCCTTGGCTATAGATAAGGATATTGATGATTGTTTCTTGCTTAACCAAGATACTAAACACTCACCCAAGTAGAACATTGCTCCACTGGTGCTTCGTCGGTCATCAATGCAACCTACCCAATCTACATCTATGTAGGCAATAAGTGATATATCCTTTCCTTTTGGATACCAAAATCCAAACTCTTATGTTTCTTTGAGATATCTGAAAATCCTCTTCACTGCTAATACATGTGATTCCTTTGGTGTTGCTTGAAATCATGCCACCTATCCAACTTCCTACATTACATCTAGTCTGGATGTTGTCACATATTGTAAGCTACCAATCATTGACATGTATTTCCTCTGGTCTGTAGACTTTGAATCATCATATTTTCTCAACTTGCAATTGGTTTGCATAGGAGTGGTAACTGCTTTGCAATCTTCCATTCCGAACCTCTTTATCATTTCTCTGATATACTTAGTTTGAGAATAAAAATTCCTTGGTTTCTTTGACATATCTGAAGACCGAAAAAGAATGATAGTTTTCCAAGTAATGACATTTCAAATTCATTATGCATATCCTTTGCAAATTTCTTTCTTAACCTATCATTAGTACTTCAAAAACAATATCATCAACATAAATTTCAATTAATAAAATACTACCTTGAGTTGCCTTGATGTAGAGGTTTTTGTCTGTGCTTCCTTTCCATAGTTCATAGGGAGTTTTGTCATTGTTGTTTCTGAGCATTACTCTATTTTGAATGTGAACTAATTTATGCATTGCATGTGTCCAAAAAATATCTATCAATTTGGAATCCATTAGCATTGTTTGATCCATTTCCTGTATAGTTATCATCCATTATGATAATGTTTCTTTGTCTCTGAACCACTGTCTGAACCAATATATGAGTCCATGCTCTCGTCCACTATCATATATCTTTCCAAACCTACTAAGTGTTCTTACGAATCCATTTTTGTCCATACTATCCAAGACTCTACTTGCGCAACTGTCCATAATTCTGACTCATTTATCACTATACTATCATGAAGTCTTGATTAATCTATTAAATTGTACTTCTACTAACTGATTCTCTAAATCTGTCTTCTCAAACTCTGTAAGTTGCTCAAAGTATGGTTCTTTGGTCTATCACAGCTATTGCATAGACTCCCCCTGTCTAATGTTCATATTACTTGGGAGTCTCTAAGCCGGATGGCTCAGAATAATTCATGCTTTGATGTGTATTCATCATCATCTTCATTGGTAGATTCATCATCATCTTTATTGGTAGATTTATTATCTCTCTGAGCTCTGACTTAGTTCTTTCTATCTTTGGATTCAGCTTTCACTACAATGCCTGAAAGTACAATCTCTTGAACATTTTCCTTACTTACCTATACTTCCTTTCTTTCAGTTATTTTCCAAACTTTTCTGTATCTAACATCTTTATTTTTCTCTGTAGAATTTTATTCATCTCGTTTTATTGTCAATCTTGCGATCTCTGGTACCTTCTCTTTGTTCGCCTATTCTTCTTGTTTTCTTATTCATACTTTCTTATATCTGATATCAGTATTCTCTTTCATGGAAGTATCTATCATGATGCTAAAATCACTGGCTATGTGTCCATAGTTATGACATTTGTAACACTCAATGTTACGTGCGACCACATAGGCACTTCTTGCTTGAACATTTCTTTTATAATCCCTGCAATCTGCAACCTTATGTCCAAAGTTAGTACAATAAAAACAATGATCATAAAATAAATTTGCATACATGGGATTGAATGATCTTCTTTGTGGCGTAGTCCTTCTGAATTTTTGCCTTGACTAATCATGATCATGATTTAAGCTTCCTTGTGTCTTGAACATGGATGGTCTTCTTAAAGATGTATCTTCAATAGTTTTCTTAGATTCTGGTTGACCATGATTCCTTCCTTTGAGTACTTCTACATAACTCTTTATGTTTTCTTCATTCTTCTTTTCTAGCAACCTAGAGTGATTCTCTCCATTCTCTATAATTGATGTGGATGTTTCTGTCTCTTCAACGTTCTTGTTGAGCTTGATGATTTTACTTCTCATTGTGACAACTTATTCTTCAAGCTTCTCAACCTCTTCTCCTTTCTTCATTATCTGAGACTTCATGACTTCTTTTGTTCTTTTCTCTTCTTCAAGATGAATTTTTAATGTGATTATTTATTCTTCAAGTCCTTTCTCTTCTTGACCAAACGCTGCCTCAAGCTGGTTTAGATCGTTATTTATTTCCTTAATATGATATGTCAATATCTTCTCTCTCATTTATGTTTCTTCCATCTATGCTCCCATGTTGGTTTACAAACATTGCTTTTGATATTCAAGATTTTCTTCGATCTTTTTGGCTTCTTCTAGCTGAGTTCTTAAGTTCTTGATGACCTGTTGGGATTCTTCAAAAATGTGAACACTTTCATTTTGTTTCATCAATTCCTTCTTGAGTGAATTTTTTTCTTCTCTTAGTTCATATAAAGCACTAATCAATTCTTCTTCATAATTGTCTTCCTTTTCAATTGGTTTTTCTGTCTCATTTCCTTCATGGCATTCTATTTCATGATGTCCACATTTTTCACAATTAAAACAAAACAACATACCTTTGGTGATTATGTACTCTTCATCTTCTGAATCTACTTGACATGGTCAACATAATTCTTCTTGATTTGTATCTGCGTCTTCTTTGACATTTTCTGAATCTGTGATGGGTGAATAATATATGTCATGTAACTTATCCCAAAGTTATTTTGCTGATGAACATTTACCAACCTTTTCTCTTACCGGATTAGGTAATCCTTCCCAGATGAAATCCATTGCTATTTTTTATTCTTCTCTATTCCTTCTTGGCTGCAATCTTTGCCCTTTTTGAACTATCATACCCTATAACAACTGATAGTCAAATATAATGTCTTTGTGCCTATAAAAATACTTTCATCCTTATGCTCCACATCTCATACTTAAAACCATTTTGACCATTAAACATTGGTACTCCATTCTCAGAATAATCCATGATCTCCTTCCAATGGTTAAATTGTTTCCTGAAGGAACCGGGTCTGATACCAATTGTTGGATTACTGAGAGGGGGTTTGAATCAGAAATTTAATATTTTTTAACCATATAATCCAACTAGTGTTATATCAATGTAGAATTATCATCCAATAACTGCAGAGTAAATAAGCAATGAACAAATGAACAATCATACACATACATAGTACACTAGTGTTTTGTGTGGAAACCCAAAGCGGGAGAAAACCACGGAATGCTTTTTCTTATATGTCTTGAAGAATTACATTCATTGGAAGCACCAAATTCCTTTGTTTTCCAGTTGCAACTGGAAGGAGGCTCCAACCCCCTAGTTTCTCAGGCTACAACCTGAGGGAATCTCCAACTCCCCAATTCTCTGGCTACAACCAGAAGGAGGATACAACCCCTTATGTTCTCCGGCTACAACCGGAAGGTGGCTACAACCACATGTCTTTGCCCCGTCCAAACGCCCTGACGTATAAGTAGAATTATGGAACCATTGTCACACTATCACTGTGAGATATATTGTTGTCAACATGTACCAATAAACCTATAATCAACTTGTACCATAAACAAGTGCATCAACCATGCACCAACCTATACCTCAACCTATAATAAATCCGTACCATAAACAAGTACATCAACCATGCACCAACCTGTACAAAACATGTACCATGAATAAGTTCATCAAACATGCGCCAAACCTATACAAAAAATGTACCATGAACAAGTGCATCAACCATGCACCAAACCTGTACAAATAACATGTCACAACAACCTTTCCAAACAAATTGTCCAAACAACCTATCACAACAACCTATCTTATCAATCTTATCAACCAAATCATATCTACTCACCAAGAAAACTCTCAAAGATGTGCATCAACCAACCATAACACAACAACTCGTAATCATCACCAAGATCAATATGTGCTTCTAATAATAATATACCAGTACAAGTATGCTACATCATCCATAAACCATGTGTCAAAAATACTACTAATAAGTGCCTCCAACCATGTACCAAGTATGTACCAATCATATCAACTACTCATCAACTATGACTCATCAATATGTACCAACATCATCAACTATACACCTCATGTATGTGTCAACTCATCAACTACTTGTCTCAACCATGTACCCAACATGTACCTCAACCAAAAGCCCTCATCAATTTCATCATCCAAATATGATTTGTAACTCTATAATAGACCTGGTGTATATGATCACATACCTGCAAACCTTCCTTAACTTTAACAACAAGAGACTAGAATTTTCATTAAACTTTACTTTAGTCTCACATGACTAGTTTTGGATTAGTCAACAACCCTAACTTGAAATAATCATAATTATGTACCTGTAATGAATAAAGATCTGAAAATAGTACACAATGTTACCCAGTGTGTTTTAAGTAATTCCTCCAGGTGTCACTACTTGGAACCTCTCATAAAATGAGTTATAGCAAAAATGGCATACCTTGTTGAATTCTATCTTATTCTAGAGAGTGAACTTGTAGAGCGTGCCCCACACAGAATATTTGTTGTATGGATCTGAAAATTTTACATAGAATACTACAGACTGTACTCTAACCAACACCTTTTTTTCTTACTTAATTTTTATCTATTATAAAGAAGTTATGATGTTTTTACCCGAAACACCTATTTTAGACTAGTTTCAGGACTAGCCACAAACCCTATTTTCCACGGAGTGTAACTCCAAAACTACAACAACCCACAAGATAAAATTTGTATCACAACTACTTGGATATGTTTTCTCAATGGGATATCAATTTCACGGTCTGAATGATTCTATAAAAAAAAACTATTTCGAAAATGGTGAGATGACCTGCAAATAACATACCTTAGAAAGCATCATCAAAAGAATTTATCCTCCCTTGAATTTTGGCCTTCTTTACTTCACCTTCTCTCTAAAATTCGGCTTAGATATCCTTTGGTTACCTCAGTCACCTCTAGATATTCAATATTCTCAAGTGTAATTTAAAATGAGAGAGCCTTTCCTCTTATTTATACTTTCATGTAGCTTCCTCAAGGGATTACCTTTTAACCATCTTAACCCACTTTCCTTATTTTAGGGTTAACCAACTTCTAACCACTTGTCCAATTAGTAATTTATCCATTAAATTTATTATTTAAATAATTTATTTTGTATCCACTTTGACTTATAGTACACTCATCACTTTACTTTACCTCAAGGGGTTACCTTCTAACCATCTTAAACCACTTTCTTTATTTTAGGGCTAACCCACTTCTAACCACTTGTCAACTTAGTAATTTCTCCATTAACTTTATTATTTAGATAATTTATTTTGTATTCAATTTTAATTATAGTACACTCATCACTTCACTTTATTATTTACCTTCTAAAAATCTCTTAAACCACTTTGACTACTTTGACCTTTTGGGGCTTCTAGATGACGCATGAGGGTTCTCCAACTTCACATGGCCATAACTCTCTAACCGTGAGGAGTTATGTGACGTTCTACATACCACTAAAAATTTCATGACATGTACTATCCATATAGAATAGTCTTTCCTTCAAATATATCAAATATCATACCATTATCCATCAAACAAACTTGGGTCCATTACCCAAACCTAGGTTCTCCAACTTATCTTGGCCATAACTCTCTAACCGTGAGGAGTTATGTGACGTTCCACATACCACCGGAAATGGAATGACATGTACTATCCATATACAATATTCTTACCATAAAATATATTAAAACTCATACCATTATACATGAAACAACCTTGGGTCCATTACCTAAACCTTTGTCCTACCAGAATTCACTACTGGACTTTTTCCAAGGGTCGACATCCATCACTAAGGGTTGACATCAATCTACAATATCACTCTCCAATGGTTGACATCAATGAAAACCAACTATCCATCAACCTAAGCAAACTTTTTAACAATCTCCCCCTTTGGAATTGATGGCAACACCATAATTGATGGAAACACTTAGTCATGATAACATTCATGCTTATACTCCTCATCAATGTTTCTATCTCTCCCCCTTTGACATCAATGGAAAGGGTATCTCCCTTTGGAGTTTCTCCTTCTGACTGAACTCTCCTTAGGGTTGCTCCCCCTCTCTACATGCCTTTGATTTTTCCTTGCGTTTATAATCCTCTGATTACTCTCTCTCCCTTCATATGAATAATATCTCCCCCCTTTGAAAAAGGTTATCACTCTGAAGTCATATCGCTCATTCTTCCCTTGTGATAATCGCTCCCCTTGGAAACATGCCTCTATGCTCTCTCTTCAAGCATTTACCTTTGCATCTGATAAAATATCTCTCCCCCTTTGTCCTATTTATGGTGCTTCCTCGTGTAGATCTAAGACATATAAGATAAGCATTCAAAAGCATTCATTTTGGAGTAGAAATTACTCCTAGTCTCTGGCGAAGCTACTCAAGGGATTCCTGTGGAAGTGGTTTTGTAAATATGTATGCCACTTATTCTTGTGTTCCCACATATTCAACTCTGATGTTCTTCTCTGCAACCTGCTCCTATAGAAAGTGATACTTGATTGGAACTTGCTTCGTCTTGGAGTGCATCATCGGGTTCTTTTAGATACTGATTGTGCTTGTATTATCACAATATATTGGAATGGGCTCATCATACTCAATTTGTATATCTGTCAAAGTTTGTTTCAACCATAGAACTTGTGTACAACATGTTGATGTTGCAATATACTATGCCTCGGCTATAGATAAGGATATTGATGATTGTTTTTTTCTTATACAAGATACTAAACACTCACCCAAGTAGAATGATTCTCCACTAGTGCTTCGTCGGTCATCAATGCAACCTACCCAATCTACATCTGTGTAGGAAATAAGTGATAGATCCTTTCCTTTTGGATACCATAATCCAAACTCTTCTCTTTCTTTAAGATATCTGAAAATCCTCTTCAGTACTAATACATGTGATTCCTTTGGTGCCTCTTGAAATCATGTTGCATGTCCAACTCCATGCATTACATTTGGTCTGGATGCTATCACATATAGTAAGCTATCAATCATTGACCTGTATTTCCTCTGGTCTGTAGACTTTGAATCGTCATCTTTGCTCAACTTGCAACTGGTTTGCATAGGAGTGGTAACTGGTTTGCAATCTTCCATTCCAAACCTCTTTATCATTTCTCTAATATACTTAGTTTGAGAAATAAAAATTCCTTAGTTTCTTTGACATATATCAAGACCCAAAAAGAAGGATAGTTCTCCAAGTAATGACATTTCAAATTCATTATGCATATCCTTTGCAAATATCTGGCTTAACCTGTCATTAGTACTTCCAAAACAATATCATCAACATAAATTTCAATTAATAAAATATTACCTTGAGTTACCTTGATGTAGAGGTTGTTGTATACGCTTCCTTTCCATAGTTCGTAGGTATTTTTGTCATTGTTTCTGAGCATTACTCTATTTTTAATGTGAACTGATTTATGCACTGCAAGTGTCCAAAAAATATCTTTCAATTTGGAATCCATTAGCATTGTTCGAGCCATTTCCTATGTAATTATCATCCATTATTATAATGTTCCTTTGTCTTTGAACCACTCTTTGAACCAATCTATGAATCCATGCTCCCATCCACTATCATATATTTGTCCAAATCTGCTAAGTGTTCTTACAAATCCATTTCTGTCCATACTATCCAAGACTCTACTTGCGCAACTGTCCATAATGCTGACCCATTTATCACTATACTATCATGAAGTCTTGATTAATCTATTAAATTGCACTTCTTCTAATTGATTGCTCTGAATCTGTCTTCTCAAACTCTACAAGATGCTCGAAGGATGGTTCTTTGGTATTTCACAACTATTGCATAGACTCCCCCTATCTAATATTCATATTACTTTGGAGTCTCTAAGTCAAATGGCTCAGAACAATTCTTTCTCTTATGTGTATTCATCATCATCTTCATTGGTAGATTCATCATCATCTTTATCGATAGATTCATTATCTCGTTGATCTCTAACTTCTTTCTTTCTGTCTTTGGATTCATATTTCACTACAATGCTTGAAAGTACAATCTCTTGAACATGTTCCTTATTTACATGTTCTTCCTTTCTTTCAGCTATTTTCCAAACCTTTTTGTATCTGACATCTTTCTTTTTCTCTGTATAATTTTCTTCATCTCGTTTTATTTCCAATCTTGTGATCTTTGGTACCTTCTCTTTGTTCACATGTTCTTCTTGTTTTCTTATCCATACTTTCTTATATCTGATATCAGTATTCTCTTTCATGGAAGTATCAATCATGCTTCTACAATCACTAGCTATGTGTCCATAGTTATGACATTTGTAACACTCAAAGTTACATGAAACCACATAGGCACTTCTTGCTTGAACATTTCTTTTATAATCCCTACAATATACAACCTTATGTCCAAATTTAGTACAATAAAAACAATGACCATAAAATAAATTCGCATACCTGGGAGTGAATGATCTTCTTTGTGGCGTAGTCCTTCTGAATTTTTGCCTTGACTAATCATGATCATGATTGAAGCTTCTTTGTGGCTTCAACATGGATGGTATTCTTGAAGATGTATCTTCAATAGTTTTATTAGATTTAGGTTGACCATGATTCCTTCCTTTGAGTACTTCTGCATAACTCTTTATGTTTTCTTCATTCTTCTTTTCTAGCAACCTAGAGTGCTTCTCTTCATTCTCTATAACTGATGTGGATGTTCCTATCTCTTCAACGTTCTTGTTGAGCTTG
>JASDQU010203826.1:8897-18970 GCA_032191745.1 Picea mariana
AGGAGTACCAGATGGGGTTTGCGGAGGTGTTGGAACAGAAGCATTCAACAAAGCATTCAACGCATGGTATCCTGGTGGTAGTGTCGGAATGACATCAGGCATTCGCTGGGTATTGATAGGAGAAAGACTAGATGCAGTAATCCTGATTTGGACACTCTTAGTATTCGCGAGATGGGCCATCTCTTCCGGGAGAACAAAGTGATAAGTGGTAGTCACCGGTATAGTCTCTGTCTCAGAAAACACCGGAGGGTTGATTTCGTAAACTGTAGGTGCTTCAGTACCAAAAAGAACCCTTCGAAAATTACCTGACCAAAAAGGATCTTGGCCTTCTACACCAGGAAAAGGCCCAACGGCTGATTCAGAATATGTAACAACTGCTTCTCCAGAATAATTTAATCACACAAATGGTTGTTCACCACGGCGAATGCGATAGTCCTCTCTAGTATTGGTAATTCAAAAAGGTTCTAGAGATTCAGTTGATTCCACTTGTGGTGTGGTGACAAATGGGACTTCACTTGTTTCCCCGTGTGGTGGGGTAACAACTGGGACTTCACTCTGGTGAGGAGATCCCTCAGGTGTACTGGTAGGCAAGGGTTGAGAACCGTCCAGATGCTCTGGAGATAAACCTTTCATTCTACGTGAACGTCGTGGGGGAGCAATTATAAACGAGTGACAAGCTCCGCGAAGAAATTCTTAAGGTCAAGTTCGAGAAACAAACAACACGCACTAGTAAACAAAATCTAGGAAGCAATCACCAGGCAAACAAGGCCTTCTAATTTCGAAGCCACTAGTTGGTGATGAAATCCAACATCGCAACAACGAGATGAGAAGGGGCGGGGCTAGGGTGGAAAAGTGATGCTGACAACCTGCTTAACGGACTTACACCCTGGTGCAAGCTCCCACACATAATCGTGGGTATACCCTCCAAGGAGCCCGAGTGAGTTTGGTCAACGTCAATTCTAGGTACCGTGAAGACTTTCCCCTCCACAGTCACCTTGGGTAAGAACCTAGAGAGATAGGCCACTAAGGTCACCACANTGACGACCTGCTTAACGGACTTACACCCTGGTGCAAGCTCCCACACATAATCGTGGGTATACCCTCCAAGGAGCCCGAGTGAGTTTGGTCAACGTCAATTCTAGGTACCGTGAAGACTTTCCCCTCCACAGTCACCTTGGGTAAGAACCTAGAGAGATAGGCCACTAAGGTCACCACAAACAACAGTAAATCCTGGGGGAACAGTCGACAGTCTGATCCACACGCAAGGGCAGGGTATCTAGCCCGAAATCAACTCAAAAGGCTTCCACTCATCATTGTGGGTATACCTCTGAGTGACCCCCGTAATACGTGCAATATCTACACTGATGTCAACAAAGCAGGGTGAGGAACTCTGCCAACATCAATGCGACCTAGTGCTTGACCCTTGTGTGAGAAGGGCTTCCCAGGACAATATGTTGCAAATGGAATTTAACACTCCCTAACTCAAGATGTTATTCTGTGTTTTGAGCTTTTGGAGAGTCTATCTCTCTTCCTACTCCAAAGCACTAGCCTAGCTAAATGTTGGTGTAAAAGAGCCCTAGAAAAAGAGTTACTAGATAAATTTTAAGATTATGCAATATTTTTAAAAGCTGTTGTTTACTCAAAGGTAACGGAAGTGAAACTTATGTTGTATGATTCTGACCCAAACAATGCAAGGATGAGAATGAAATTTATCGCTTTTCGTTCAATGAATCCTATGTATGGGAGAGAGAGAGAAAATTTTCCGGATCAACTCTATACTATAATTCACAATTTCCTTTCAAATGCCAACACAAACAATCATTTATCAAATGAAAATTCTTTATTGTGTCTTTTTCAAAGCTTCAACAATCTCTAAAATTTGATTTTCAAAATTTTCTAAAACGAAAAGAATTTTCTGAAAGAAAAACTTGTTGTTCACTTTCCAAAAAGGACCCTCACTATGCCAATGAGAGCACAGAAAATCAAATCAATGAACAAGCAAAGAACCCAATCTACTCTTTCAATGAAAGCAAAAATACAAAGCAAACCAATGTAATCTTCTCAAATGCACAAGAAAATGATTTCTCAAACCAATAAGCAAAAGAGAAAACCAAGCAAGCCTAACCTTCAACCAATCACTGGTTCTCAACTAATCAAACACACTCAGAAACTGAAGTCAAGGAGAATGGTTTTGCCAAGAAGAGTCAAGAAACGAAAGTCAAGCCACAAATGACAAGAAAAGCCTTGAAATCCTAAGACTATTCACACATGCAAACTAAAGCAAGAAATATATCAATCAGAGGTCCAAGAAACTCATAAGAAGTATTCCAACTGATCTGGGCAGTCAGAAAGACCAAAACTCAAATTCAAAATTTTGAAAAAGAATGTTCGCAGGCAAGCAATATGACACAGTGCGAGAATCACTGATTCTCGCAGGAAACCTTTGAGCAAGGTGCGAGGACCTCGCACTGAACCCTATGAGCAAGGTGCGAACCCTACCAGTTCTCGTAGGCTGCAATGAGGTGCAGTGCGAGAAAGCCTGAACTTAATCAAAAAATTGAAAAATGAAGCAAATTTCAAAAAGGCTTCTGGACCCAAAATGTCTATTAGGATATCCTGAAGTCTCGGAGACTGATAGGACAGGAGAAAAATGAAACCAGAGCAAATGGCCACATAAAAACACAAAAAGCCACAAGAAAGTGGGATTGTTCCCCAGCGACCAATTTTTTTATTGGATAAATCCGTAAGTGCGGACACAAACCGATCTCCCTAGATCCACCTGGATCTAGAACAAAACAAGACAGAATGATACTCTTTCCCTAGATTTTAACTATTGAATATACTAGGAGACATGATTAAAGAACATACCTTATAATCTCTTCTTCCTTTGGTCTTTGTTTCTCTTGCTTTGCTCCAGCGCTCTCGTACAGTCAAGATCAAAAAAATACAAACCAACCGAAGTGAAGAAAGCTCAATCTATTCAACAGTTAATCTATGCATATAATCAAGGAGTTATACAATAAAATGGAATTAACTTTATGGGAAAGGGACACATTACTGTATTATATTTATAGAAAGTAAAGATTACAACCTGAGCCTTGATGTTGCAAACCTCCTTTCGATGGCCCTTAGCTCTGACACACACACTTGCTCACTTGCATGAAGAAGATCAACCACCTTTGATAAACTTGTTGGAGTTCTCTAGCTGCTGTAGCTTCAGTCCTTCACACAATCTTTCACTAATTCTCCAATATCTCTCTTGCTTATTTGCTTTTAACCTTTTCCATGAGAATCCTCTCAATATATAGGAGAGAATGAATTAGTTACTTGAATAAGAATGATCCCAAAATATCAGGAAATCCAGTACTTAGATAACCATTCGAATGCCATCTCATCCTTCTAGAAGATTCCCTTCTAGAAACTTCGAGAATTCATCTTTCTCCCTTCTTTATAAAGTGTTCGCACCCTAGCAGTTATACACAGTGCAAACTTCTCGCACCCTGGCTTAAGGCAGCCTGCGAGAATCATACATTCTCGCAGGAAACTATACAAGCAGCCTGCAAACCTTCTTCAAAAATGATATTTCTGGAAAGAGAAGAAAGTAACTTTTCTCAGGAGAAAGTTCTAATGAAGATCCTGAGTGCACCATAATCAATACATCATCATGACGACCAAAATTATGGGTAATAGCAGGTGACCAGGGTTTTGTTTCAGGTGGGCCTCCTCATTAGTGGGCTCACAATATATTCTTCTTGTATCAGGAATCCGACCCCAATATTATCTGCACACACGCGTGGGACAGGGTTTTGTTTTTGTTGCAACTAGTGGCCGAATAGAATAACTTCACACTCACGGGCTCATGGATTTTTTTCTTCATTTTATGATTGCTATAACATTTTTTTTTTGTTTTTTCATTATATTATATTAAATTAATATATATTATCCAATATATTTTGGAGAAGGCTATGAAAGACAAAGAGTTACGCCTTGGTAGAATGTTGTTGATGTATCCTTCGGGCATAGTATTGCAATGAGTCTAACAAAGTACTAACAAACCCATTCTTCGATTAAATGTAGGAGGGTGCAACATGTTTATTTCTAAGTTTATTGTCCATAAAAAATTGCTTCCCATTTGAAAAAAATAAAAATGATAGTAATAAATAATGATAATAGTAAATAATACACAATAGATATTTATTATTACTAGTAATAACAATACCCTAATAAGTCTATTGGATTAGCTCAATCACTTTGAAATAATTTCTTCAAGGAGGAGTTCATTGTAAGGTCTCTTGTCCTAATCTAGCCAAGGTTCGAGTCTCATTGAGTCCCTCTAGGTTACCAGCTACTATTGTTGTTGATGTTTGAGCTAAGATCCATTCATATATTTCAATGGATAGGGATTATCTTGTGAGGTTTTCCTTGGATGATAGTAATAATAATAATAATAATAATAATAATTTGATAATAATAATAAGAAGAAGAACACGAAGAAGAAGAAGATTCACCTAACCCGTATGACCCTCGATGTTATCACCTCCTGACACTTTGTGACCATGAACACACTATTCCCATAACATTGTGACCATGAACACAACAACCCCTTAATACACTATGATCCCCGATGCAATCACGCCTAACACATTACGATCCCAAACACACTAATCCTCTAATACACTATGGTTGGCATTAACCCATTTGAGTCCGAACACAATCATGATTTAATATATTGACCCAATCCCATGACCCTAGTAACCCACTAGTCATATTTGAACATTGTTAACTATATTGACCATGGTTGATGCATGACCCCATGAACCTCCTAACTATTTAATCCCACTGAATGCTCCGACATTGAAATTTTCATGATGGTCCCAAATAGATTCTAACCCTTTACACACCATAATCATTTACCCCTATAACTCATGACATGAAAATCACACCCTAAAACATTCTAACCACTAACTACTATGACCCCAAACATATCTTGCTCCATAATTGAAATGATCCCAAACTCACTAACCCTTGTACACACACTTTGATGCTAGCCATTATGGTCTCAGACACACTATGTAAGTATACATAGTCACCCTTTTATCCCCTTACACACTATAATCCCAACCCCTTTGACCCAAGACATGACAATTGAACCTTCAAGCACTTCAAGCCTTGACTACTTACTCATCATTTTTGGCACACCCATCTGATTGTTGTTCATGCATAAGTACTTCATCCTTTTGTTATTGTTACATCTATGTCCATTTTAGGTTTGATGTTGTCAAAATTTTTACTTCTTGTCTTTGTTATGGTAAATTCCTATGCTTTCATAAGTCATGCTCTGAGTTCCTACAATTGTCTACATTCAAGACATTAATTAATTTTACCATCATCTCATTGGAATAATAATAATGTTTGATAATAATGAATCAACGAATATTTATACCAATGGTTGAAATAATTCTTGCATATATTATTTATCAACTATCATAAGATTATTGAAAGTGTCGAGTTTACTCTACAATGAAAACACTGCATTCACTAAAATATGTAAGATACCCTACTATTACAACACTTCTCAAATAATATCATACATGAAGACAAACATTGTATATTTGGTTGTCTAAGTAGGGTTGAATTAAATTTTGATGATGATGAGTATTTTGGACAATAGATTGAGTAAAATTTGAAGTAGTAAAAATTCATTCATGTTGGGTAAAACATTGGTCGCAGAGTAATGCCATTCAAAATGTCGCAATTGTGACATAAATCTTCACAAATGTGGCAAGACCGATGTATATGTCACAAACGTGGCAAGAGAGACGCACTATCCCCATAACATTGTGACCATGAAAACAACAATCCCTTAATACACTATGATCCCCGATGCAATCATGCCTAACACATTACGACCCCGAACACACTAATCCTCTAATACACTATGGTTGGCATTAACCCATTTGAGTCCAAACACAATCATGATTTAATATATTGACCCATTCCCATGAACCTATTAACCCACTAGTCATATTTGACCATCGTTAACTATATTGACCATCGTTGATGCATGACGCCATGAACCTCCTAACTATTTAATCCCACTGAACCCATCTCATAACCCCTTGACCCACTAACTTCATCGAAACATACCCACTAATCCATTAACCATGTAACTTACTAATCCCTTAACCCATGACCCTCTTATTACATTCACTCTAGTAACCAACTAATCCTTCACCCTTATTGACAATATTGATCTCCATTGACCATTGTTGACCATGATTGAGCATAATTCATCATGTTTGACTATAGTTGACCATTGTTAATGTGGTTGACTCATATTGACCATCTTAATAACCTACACTTGTTCTAAACCTGCAACTAGCACACTAGTTTTCATTAAGGCTTAAGGAAGCTTTTCTCATGATACGATTTTACTACTCACTTGGCATCCAACCTCTCAAGTACTCAATGCTCCGACACTCAAATTTTCATGATGGTCCCAAATAGATTCTAACCCTTTATACACTATAATCATTTACCCCTATAACTCATGACATGAAAATCACACCCTAAAACATTCTAACCACTAACTATTATGACCCCAAAGCGTCGTTATTATAGCAAACTTGTCGCAACATCCATCAAATGCAACATATATATAGATTTTGTAACGTCTCAATTTCGACGTAAAAAAAACCTAAGTGACCGTTAGTATTTTGACTTGGTCAACATACTAAGGTGACCGTTGGAGGGGAAAACCTAGTTTCCAAAACATCGCAATTGTGACATCAATCTTCACAAATGTGGCAAGAACGACATCTATGTTAGAAACATGGCAAGAGAGATGTTAACGTGGCAATAGAAGCATCAGCGTGGAAAGAGAGACGTCAACGTGGCAAGACCGACGTTATCGAGCAATATGAACTTTTTTTTTTTAAATTTCCTCTATTTTGCGACAATATGGACAATTTTGTCCATAACGCCGCAAATAAAACATCGGAATTTTTACAATATGTACTAGTGAATAGAAAAATGGTTTATGAAGATTGGTGGGAATTTTGTCTTGGTGGTTTAGATTTAAATGTCTAGAATCAAGGAATAATAGGTCATAGATTTCATATTACAAGATCATTAACACAAGGAGCAACATAGAGGGAAGCATTCACCTTTTAACAAAACAAAGGGGGTTTGATAGTATTAACTTCAGACACTTTGGCCCTTTTACACAAAAACGGACTTTATTATCTTCATAGCTCAAATTCAGAGGGAATTCAGATTACAACATAGCTAATGCAAAAACCAACATATTAAAGTTGGCATTTAGAGAAAGCATCACCCTTAACAAACCAAAGGGGGTTTGATAGAATTTTCTCCAAAATTTTTTCCAATTCCTTTGACATTTTTACAGAAAGATTGAGCTTCATTATTTCATAACTCAAATTCACATTTTCCACTTTGATATCTTGGCATGGGAAGCTCTTACTACACGCTAAATTGATGACCTTCTTTGTTGCTAAAGTTCCCATTATATTCTTGAACACCACATTACTGATCTTCACGTTCATATTAAATTCCTACAGGGACAAAGGCAATATTAACAACAAAGTAAGTTGCAAAAATTGAGGGCCAATATTAACAACAAAGTAAGTTACAAAACTGTAAATCCAATCTTAACAACTAAGTTACAAAACTTGACAGTAAGCTACAAAACCTCAGTGGTCACATGATGCTTCAATCTTCAACTTGCCATATAGAAAGTTAAAAACAAAATGGCAATAAACCAAAGGGAAACTATTCAAATAGGAATAAGATGATGAGCACCTAGGCGATACACCCTGGGCAATAGTATTGGTCAATGATGATTGGATTCCCTATGTTGCTCATCCTTATGTTCTCAAATGTTAATCCCTTGGTGAAGTCCTTCCCTCCTTGCCATGTTTTGATTCTAACTCCATTTTGAGTGCTTGTGAAAGAAGCTCCATTTACAGTGACATTGGTGACTCCATTGAGAGAAGGATATTTGCCAAGTCTTCCCACACTACATGATAATAACACAAATCCGTTGTCAATGCATTGACCACTGCATGATAATAACACAAATCTGTTGTCAATGCAGTGCATTGAATTGAATGGTCATATCCTCTATCCAAATGAAATTTTATCAAACTGTTTCACCTGATTCCATGACCTGGTCCGCAAGTAACCTGTTCAATGGCAAGATTGGAAGTCCCTTCCAAAACACCAATACAATCATCTCCTGCACAACAAAAGTTAAATCTTTTATCTTTGATACAATAGTTCCAACAATTTTAAAATGTTGATGGGAAATATGATCCACCTGTTCCTATGTTGATATTTCGAAGCTTGACATTGGCAGAAGATATGTGAATTCCATCAATGTTGGGGTTGTCGCCCGGGGCCCGGATAGTCAGGCCCTCTGCCAGGACGTTGTTACATGAATCAATGGATATATGGATCAACAGATAAAAAAAGAATGTTGTACTACTAGTAATGATAACAATAATACTCTTCCTTTGTGTATGAACAAAGCCATCAACCAACCTCATGGTTAGATATGACTGTAGGGTACTCCTAAAATGTCTGTTAAATCTGAAGAAAAGAAATACATAACAAAACCAAATGCACCACACAGTGAATAAATAAAGTGGAGGAGTACAGTGGATTGTGCAGTTGTTGAGTCCGCTACTCAAAAAAAGAACACCCCCACCAATGTCGCTGCCAAAATGATGGTTTTTTGGTGACCAGATGTGCTTGCAGTTGAAACTGTTGGTGTTGTTGACGGAGCGATAGTTGGTGGGTTGCTAGTGGGTGTGACGGTGAGCGTGACGACGGGAGGGGACAAGAAGTATTCCAACTTAAAACCCCAAATAGAAGGATGTTGTTGTCATTTGCTTGCAGATGAGAAGGGGACAAAACTGAGAAGCTATCAGAATTCGATAAGATGAAGAAATCTCATTTGAAAAATCAAATTTCGAAAGGGCACCAGAGGGAAAAAAAAGAGGAAAATCAAATTTGAATTGGGCACCGGAGGGAAAAAGAAGGGTGTGGCACCATTAATATTGCTCCCCACGTCAGCTTGCCCACGTCAACTTGATCACATTTCGAGATTGTGCGGATGACGGTGTTAAACAGTAAGCCTACATAGTTTATGTCTTGCCCCGTTTCGTGGAGTAAAGTCCCCGTCGACCGGAGAATGCAGTGGACTGAATTCCAGATCGAACGGGAGTCATTGACGGCAATATGGACGAAAAGCGGTGGTCGGCAAAGGTGCATTTCGTTTGCCCTTTAGCCTACACCAGAATTTTCTCCACATATTCTAAAAAGAGATGTCCACAAAAAATTAATTTTTTTTAAACTATTTAATTGGTTAATATCGCTCACAATAACTTTTACTTAATTCACTGATAGTTTCTTAAAAAAATTCTTCACAAATTCCAATCAATTAAGAGTTTACACCAAACACTTTACTTTTGAAACTTTACTTTCAAGAGATTCTACAAAGTTCACATTGAAAGCTAATATAGTTTCTTCATTCATACACAATTAAGAGTTTACATCAAACACTTAACTTGTGAAACTTTACTTTCAAGAGATTCTACAAAGTTCACAAGTTAAAAGCTAATATAGTTTCTTCATTCATACACAATTAAGAGTTTACATCAAACACATAACTTGTAAAACTTTACTTTCAAGAGATTTTACAAAGTTCACAAGTTGAAAACTAATATAGTTTCTTCATTCATACACAATTAAGAGTTTATATCAAACACACACTTGTGAAACTTTACTTTGAAGAGATTCTACAAAGTTCACAAGTTGAAAGCTAATATAGTTGGTTTCTTCATTCATGTATGAGAAGAAATATCCCTAGGAATTAGCTACTCGATCCAAGTTGTCTTCTTCGTTGAAAATCTTGTCAATGTCACTCTCAAAAGGGAAGAAATGTTAGAATTAATGATTAATTTAGAGTTGGTTTTGGTTTGTTGGAGTTGTTGAGATATTCTCTCAACCTCTCCCTCCACAAGTGGAATCGGTTGGATCTAAATCCAACT
>JASDQU010203828.1:0-11736 GCA_032191745.1 Picea mariana
ACACAAGGTAAGTCGGGGGGAATTGAACTTGAAACCTCATGGAACTTCATTTTCAGGGCACTTGCCAATTGAGCTGCCCCCCGGGGGAAACTCAAGATAGTATTTTATTAATTGAAGTTTATGTTGATGATATTATTTTTGGAAGTACTGATGACAGGTTAAGACAGAAATTTGCAAAGGACATGCAGAATGAATTTGAAATTTCATTACTTGGATAACTATCCTTCTTTCTGGGTCTTCAGATACATCAAAGAAACCAAGGAATTATTATTTATCAAGCCAAGTATATCATAGAAATTCTAAATAGGTTCGGAATGGAAGATTGCAAACCAGTTATTGCTCCCATGCAAACCAATTGCAAGTTGAGAAAATATGATGATTCAAATTCTACAGATCAGAGGAAATGCAGGTCAATGTTTGGTAGCCTACTATATGTGACAACATCGAGACCATATATAATGCAAGCAGTTGAACATGTGGCACGATTTCAAGAAACAACAAAGGAATCACATGTATTAGCAGTGAAGAGGATTTTCAGATATCTCAAAGGAACAAAAGAGTTTGGATTATGGTATCCAAAAGGAAAGTATCTATCACTTATTTCCTACATAGATGCAGATTGGGCAGGTTGCATTGATTATCGATGAAACACTAGTGGAGAAATGTTCTATGTGGGTGAGTTTTTAGTATCATGGATAAGAAAGAAACAATCATCAATATCTTTATGTACAACCGAGGAAGAGTATATTGCAACAAAATCATGTTGTACACAGGTTCTATGGATGAAACAAACTCTAACAGATATGCAGGTTGAGTATGATGAGCCCATTCCAATCTATTGTGATAATACAAGTGCCATCAGTATCTCAAAGAACCTAGTGATGCACTCCAAGATGAAGCACATTCCAATCAATTATCAGTTTCTACAGGAATAGGTTGCAGAAAACAACATCAAAGTTGAATATGTGGGCACAAAAGAACAAGTGGCAGACATCTTTACAAAACCACTTCCATGGGAAGCCTTTGAGTATCTTCGCCAGAGACTTGGAGTTATTTCTACTCCAAAATGAATGCTTTTGAATGCTTATCTTATATGTCTTAGATGTACACGAGGAAGAACCATAAAGAGGATAGTTCAGTCTGGGAGATCAGATGAGTCAGTTAGGGTGAGAAGCCTCAAATGGAAAGATACATTTTCCATTAATTAAAAATGGGAAGAGATTTATCAGATACAGAGGACATAGGCATTGTTCCAGAGGGAGCATTGGTCACAAAGATGTAGGCATGGTTCCATGGGGGGAATGAGTGATATGATTTCAGTATTTCATCAGAGTTTTTCCATCAATCCCAAAGGGAGAGATTGTTGATGAATTGGGTTGGTTTTCATTGATGTCAACCCTTGAAGAAAGTTTGGCATTGAATTACGATAGCACAAAGTTTTGGGTAATGGACCCAAATTTTTTTGATGTATAATGCTATGCATTTTGATATATTTGCATGTAAGAATATTCTATATGGATAGTACATGCCATGCAATTTCCAATGGTATGTGGAATGTCACATAACTCCTCATGGTTTGAGATTTATGGTCTTACAAAGTTGAAGGACCCTCATATGATTGTCTTGAAGCCCCAAAAGTTCAAAGAAGTCAAAGTGTTTGCAAAGAATAAATTGTTTAAATAATAAAGTGAAGTGACAAAGTCAAAGAGGATTATTTAGATAATAAAGTGAAGTGACAGAGTCAAAGAGGATTATTTAAATAATAAAGTGAAGTGACAAAATCAAAGAGGATTTTTTAAATAATAAAGTGAAGTGACAAAGTCAAAGAGGATTATTTAAATAATAAAGTAATTGGTGAACTTTCTAATTACGGAAAGTGGTTATAAGAAGGTTAACCCTAAAATGAGGAATATGGGTTAAGTGGTCAAGTGGCTATTGGATACATGGACAAATGGCAAATTGGGCAAAGTTGGACATAGGTGACTATGTGGACAAAGTGGATATGTGGACAAAGTGGCCTAGAAGATGCTTCTAAGGAAGCTACTTGGAGAGTATAAATAAGAGGCAAGGCTCTCTCATTTCAAAACACACTTGAGCATATTGAATATCTACAGGTGACTGAGTTAACAAAAGGATATCTAAGCCGAATTTCAAAGAGAAAGTGAAGTAAAGAAGGTCAAAATTCAAGGGAGGGTAAATTATTTTGATGATGCTTTCTAAGGTATGTTATTTACATGTCATCTCACCATTTTCACGATAATGTTTTTTCTAGAATGATTCAGACCATAAAATTTGGCGGCCATTGAGGAAACATATCCAAGTAGCTATGGTACAAATTTCAGCTTGTGGGTCGTTGCCTTTTTGGAGTTACACTCCGTGGAAAATAGGGTTTGTGGCTAGTCCTGAAACTAGTCTAAAATAGGTGTTTCAGGTAAAAACATCATAACTTCTTCATAACAGATCCAAATTCAGTAGGACCAAATTTGTTGGTTAGAGTACAGTCGATAGTATTCTATGTAAAATTTTCAGATCTAAACAACAAATATTCCGTGTGGGGCACACTCTACAAGTTCTCTCTCTGGATTAAGCCATAATTCAACAAGGTATGTCATTTTTTCTATAACTCCTTTTCTGAGAGGTTCCAAGTAGTGACACCTGGAGGAATTGCATAAAACAAACTGAAGAACATTGTGTACTATTTTTCATATCTTTATTCATTACAAGTACATATTTATGATTATTTCAAGTTAGGGTTGTTGACTAATCCAAAACTAGTCATGTGAGACTAAAGTAAAGTTTGATGAAAATGCTAGTCTCTTGTTGTTAAAGTTAAGAAAGGTTTGTAGGTTGAGGTACAGGTTGGTGCATGGTTGATGCACTTGTTTATCATATAATTTGATTACAGGTTGTTTGGTACATTTTGGTGATGTAAATGTGTTGAAACTGCACAGAATAGATCTAGCTAAACAATAATACACACATTTGCAGAGAGAATATGAGAAGGAAGAAGAAGGAGAGAAAGAATGGAAGAATTCTCATTAACCATTTTCCACACTCAAAGAGTGAATAATTTACAATATATATAGGATACATGAGTAAATAATGAGCCATAGTGGTGGTCTGGAGTGATCTGGACACACACCAGTAGTTACAGGAGTAAAATTCCACCTAGTGTAGTCTCTTAGGTAGTTACGGGAGTGAACTGCCACCTAGTTGAGTTAACTAGTCAACTAGTCTTCAGTTAATTGACTGAACAGAGAGTAGTGAGGAGATAACTCAGGAAATCAAGGGTAATGCGCCAGTATGGTGATGAACCCAAGGAAATTTTTCATTAGTTTGTGATGATCCCAATGTTTCATGGTGACAAAACCAATGCAACATCCAAACTCAACTCAACTAGTCAAATTGGAGTGTCAATTGAAAGAGAATTTTCTCCAGCTGGAATATTCTCCCCTAAAATATGGGAGACTAGATAATGAATAATTATGACTAATAAATAAGGAAAAACATTACGAAAATTAAATCCTAGGTGTGTGTGTGAAGTAACTTCAACACCCCCCCTGAACATCACTATGGTGAAAATAAAGAATGGGTCCCAACAACGAGGCCATATTAGTAACCCAAATACAAAAGATACATTGAAATAAACAAGGAAAGAGGGAAAACCTCATGGGGAACCCCCCCCCCCTCAAATTCCAATGCATAAAAAAATAAAAATGAGAAGGAACAAAAGCAGTTGTTAAGCAACCATATCCTTCACTCCAAGAAGACCTCGCAACTGTGCAAGTTTGTGCTCGTTGAAGATTTTATTGAAGATGTAGATGATGTAGATGTCTGCATGGATCTGATGAAGTATATGCACCATTTATATGTCCAAACATATCCACTTTATCTTCTTGTAATGAATAATATACAAATAAAGTTTGGATGAAATTTTGAAGACCATGCGGTCATTTCCGGAAAAACACTGAAATTTTGTTGATTTTGAAATGATCATAACTTCACTTTCCGGACTCTGTTTTGGATGATTTGTTTTTTGAAATTAGATTTTTTCTCGAGAGGAATTCAAATATCCAATTTTATTCTACAATTGTTTCTCAAAAATTATCATAATGGAGTCTGATGTGTGTGGCTCCCTTTTTGTCTCCTCAGATACATGCATTGTGCATGAAAAATTGTCTGCATGTGACCAATGAAATGCATGCCATATATATTCCACATTAAATTTATAAAACAGATATGAAATGGAGTAGACATCATCTTCAATTAGTGAAATACAAATTCGTGCAAATACTTTTGTAGAAGACTCTTCATAATAAGAGACTTGATCTTCTAATGGCTTCTCTTCTAGCTCTATCTTTCCAATCCCCTGCATGTAATCTTCACAATATTTTGTATTCCCAAATAGAACCTCCAATATGGTCCATAATTCATTTGGAGTGAATTCTTGTGATTCATCATATACTTGATGGATAATTTCAGGAGAAATAAAATAGAGGATACATCCTATGGCCATATCTTGTCTATTGAGAAAATCATTTTTCTCATCGCCAGAATCAAGCTCTACTTCCATTTCCATAGTTATTTGGTACAGGCCTCGATATCTAAGAAGAATATGAATTTTTGGCTTCCATTCCAAATAGTTATGAGGCGTGAGAAGTATTGTCGATGAGTAAAACATAGATTTCATCTTTCTGTGTTCTTCAATCTTCAGTACCTGCAAAAATAATTTGGTGTAGCTTTTTCTTAGCAGTGTGTCAGCTCTGATACCATGTAAATGTGTTGAAATTGCATAGAATAGATATAGATAAACAATAATACACACATTTGCAGAGAGATTTTGAGAAAGAAGAAGAAGGAGAGAAAGAATGGAAGAACTCTCATTAACCATTTTCCACACTCAAAGAGTGAATAATTTACAATAGATATAAGATATATTAGTAACTAATTATCCATAGTGGTGCTATAGAGTGATCTGGAAACACACCAGTAGTTACGGGAGTAAACTTCCACCTAGTCTAGTCTCTCAGGCAGTTACGGGAGGGGACTGCCACCTAGTTGAGTTAACTAGTCAACTAGTCTTCAGTTAACTGACTGAACAAAGAGTAGTGAGGAGTTAACTTGGGAAATCAAGGATAATGCGCCAGTATGGTGATGAACCCAAGGAAAGTGTGAATTAGCTGGTGATGATCCCAATGTTGCATTGTGACAAAACCAATACAATATCTAAACTCAACTCAACTAGTCAAATTGAAGTGTCAACTGAAAGAGAATATTCTCCAGGTGGAATATTCTCCCCTAAAATATAGGATACTGTATAATGACTAATTATGACTAATAAACAAGGAAAAACCCTAGGAAAATTAAATCCTAGGTGTGTGTGAAGTCACTCCAACAAGTGCATGGTTGATGCACTTGTTGATGGTACAGGTTGAGGTACAGGTTGGTGCATGGTTGATGCACTTGTTTATGGTACATGTTGATTACAAGTTGAGGTGCAGGTTGATGCATGGTTCATGTTATTGGTACATTTTTTTGCTGCAAGTTGATTGGTACATGTTTACATCAAAATATCTCATAGTGATAGTGTGGCAGTGGTTCCATCATTCTACTTATACATCAGGGCAATTAGACGAGGAAAGGACAAGTGGTTGTAGCCACCTTCGGGTTGTAGTTGGAGAACCTGGGGGGTTGTAGCCTCCTTCTGGGTGTATCCAGAGAATTGGAGATTTGGAGCTTCCCTTAGGTTGTAGCCTGAGAAACTAGGGGGTTGGAGCCTCCTTCTAGTTGCAACTGGAAAACAAAGGAAGTTGGTGCTTCCATTGAATGTAATTATTCAAGACATATAAGAAAAAGAATTATGTGGTTTTCTCTCGCTTTGGGTTTCCATGTAAAAACATTGGTGTACTGTGTACGTGTATGATTGTTCATTTGTTCATTGTTTATTTACTCTGCAAATATTGGATTATAATTCTACATTGATATAACACTTACATTATATGGTTAAAAATTATTATGTTTCTATATTACTGATTGACCCCCCCTCTCATTAATCCAACACAGGCAACCTTATAGCTAGATGAAATCTAGTACAAGGATACAGATCTAGTTGTGGAAGAACTGAAGCAAGATTTGAAGAACTTAACCTTCCAGTTGAATAAGAACAAAGGAAAAGAGAAAAGAGAAGATGTTTGGTGTACAATGTGCAAGATAGAAGGCCATCACAAGAATGAGCGTCCATTATTTGCACAGTATATTGTAGTGGGTATGCCAGACCCTTTAGCTTCAAGAGGACCATGTTGTGAGATTTGAAAAACACATGGGCATGATCCCTATCATTTCCCCCTGATGCAGAAGTATCAAACAGTACCGAAGAGCACATTTTGTAACTTTTGTAAGTCAGTTGGACATGAAGAAAAGGACTGTAAAACCTTGGAAATGATGAAACAATGGATTTCATATACATATAGGGTGCAGGATGAACATGTAATAGAACAACTTGTGAAGTAGCCACAGTATAACAATGTGCAGTAACCATAGTATAATCTCATGTAGCAGTTTGTAGCAGAACCATAGTATAATGCACAACAGTTTCAAGAGAAACAACAATATAATCATGCATTGCAGTGCGCAGCACTGCCACAATACAATAACGTACAACTGCATTATAATCAAGGACTGAAGTATAACATACCGCGTGAAGATAATCAAGGAAATAGAGGAGGCTTCAAAGGAAGAGGTCATGGAGGAAGACGCTTTGGAGAAGGTTTAGGACTAGTTGTTTGTCATAACTGTCAAAAACTAGGGAGATATGAAAGAGACTGCTCACAACCACTTGCGAGATGTATGTATTGTCGCACAATATACCATGAAACATAATATTATCCCACACTTTTGATAAATATACATGACAAAAGGAACCAGAATAATTAGAACGTACAATGGATCAGGATGGAAAATAGAGAGGAATATGAGAATAATATTAAAATAGTTACTAGAGGTGGAGCTAAGACAGGAGAAGATGAAGTCAGGAAGGATCAGGACCAATACTAATGGGACAGGAAGAATACAACACCTGAGAATAAGTTTGATGCATGCAAAGAGAAAGAGATATTTAAAGAAGCTAGGCAGGAGATTCTGAAAGAAAATATTGCATCTACTTCAGGAACAAAACCAGAAGATGAGATACCAGTGTATGGCATGCCATAATTTTTTTATCATACCAATCAAGAGCAGTCTTCAGACCAAGTAAGTAACTTAAGAAACTTTTTGGGGTCATGTGTCAAATTGTTGAATGATAAAAAATCCTTACAAGTATTGCATAATTTGTTAGAAAACTGTAATCTTTGGGAAGAAGGGGTAAAAAGAGTAAATCGGTTCTATAAGAAGAGAAGAACCAGTAGGGAATTCATATTGAATGCCAACATAGGATATTTCGATATGGGAGATATCATACTAGACTTAGGATCTGAGGTTAATTTTCTGCCAAAGAAGACATGGGAGGCTATGGGAGAACCTCAATTAGGGTATTCACCTAAGCTGAAGTTGGAAAAGAATAAAAAATTGGTGCCAATTAGTAGGTTGAAGGGGATTCTAGTAGATCTAGATGGTGTGCGCACCATGGCAGACTTTGAGGTCATTGAAATAGTAGACAATAATTTTCCATATCCAACACTATTGGATCTAGATTGGGACTTTGATAACCAGACTATTATCAATTTGAAGACAATGAAGATGATATTTGAGTCTGGAGAATACAGATTTTTTGGTCCATTAGATCCCTCATAAGGAGGCAGGTATGTGGAACCTGCAATAGATAATATTCTTATAGAATATGTGAATCAACTATACAGAACTACCACAGGTGAATAGGAGTATATCAACCCACTGTAGATGGCATGCTTAGTTGGAGGAGTATTAGTTCTTGTGCTTCAGACTCTGACACATTCATGGAAAACTAACAACAAGGTCTACATAAATTATCTACCAGGAGATGTGCCAAAATGATGCATGTGCTGAGATGGGTTTGTATAGAGGTAAGAGAACCTCCTACTTTTTATGGTTTGAATTATTTAGAAGAATTTTTAATGAATTTTGAGGTAGAGGTTATGGAGAATCATAGATTACCAACATTAGATATTGCTTTAAACTATACACCTGCAAGATGGTGGGGTAAACACAAGGGAAATATCAACAATTGGTTTCAGTGCAAAAGGTTATTGTGCATCATATTCGGTGCAGAGAAAGAGCATAGTTATGAGGAGAAATATGAGGGATTTGGAAAACCTCAAGAACATGTAGATACGTGCATATTTCAATGGATATTAGTACCACCATAAGAATGGACACACCATTTTATTCACACACTAGAAGGCATTTTGAAGAACTAGTACACAGAATAGGAACAACATAGAGAAACTGCTAACTGGAAAGAGATACAACAAAATTTCATAGTTACATTTTCCTTTGATCATGACTGTCTAGAGGTTGATACAACATTGAAAGTGGTAAGAGAAGAGATATTTGAAAAAACATAATTTTAAATAATCCCATCATATCAGAAGAAGGATAAATAGATAGTTAAGCAATTGCTACACTATTATCACATCACAAAAGAAGAAGATCCAATGGAAGATAATCCATGCAATATACAGATTCCATAAGTGTATGGTGAAAGGGAAGTAGAAGGCCCCAAGCTAGATTTAGAATATTATGCTGCACCATTAAATATTAAGAAGATAAACATTCAAACTGCAGAAAACCCAAAGATGGCCAGTATTGGAGATTATTAAGATAATCAGACAGTAGAAAGGACCACATAGTTACTACAGGAATATAGTGACTATTTCCAACAACATTCTCAGATATGAATGGGTTATCAGAAGAGCTAGGAGAGATGAAGATCCATTTAAATCCAAAAGTAAGACCTGTCAGACAGAGACCTTACAGATTGAATCCAATATACAAAGAGAAGGTGAAGGAAGAAATTGACAAGATGCTAGAAGTTGGTGTCATAGAACCTATAGAAGAGTCAGAATGGATCATCCATATGGTGGTGCAGGAAAATAAGCAAGGATGGATTAGGATTTGTGTAGATTTGATAAAATTGAATGATTATTTCCTACATGATCCTTTTCCTACCCCATTTACAGATGAAGTTTTGGATAATGTAGGGGGTCAAGAATCTTATTCTTTTACAGATGAATTTTTAGGATATCATCAGATTAAGATTGCACCATAATATAGACACAAAACTACATTTTATACAGAGTGGGGAATCATTCCGGTATACAGTTTTTTCCATATGGATTGAAGAATGCACCAATCATTTTTTCAAGGGTAGTAGTAGCAACTTTTAAGGACTTTATTCACAAATTTTTGGAGGTTTACTTGGATAATTGGACAATGTTCATTTTGTTGAAGGATCATGTTGAAGTATTAAGGCTGATGTTGGACAGATGCAAACGGTTTCAGATATCATTGAACATTAATAAATGTATTTTTAGTGCACCTTTTGGGATTTTTTTAGGACATGTGGTGTGTAAACATGATCTTTTGGTTGATCCTGCTAAAATTGGTGTCATAGTTAACTTACCACCACCAAAGTTAGTGTGCTAGTTGAAGTGTACATTGTTCCACACATGAAATTACAGGAAGTTCATAAGAGGATATTCATATATTACTACACCAATGGAGAATTTTTTTAAGAAGGACACTAAGTATTAGTGGAATGATGAATGCCAACAAAATTTGGATATTTTGAAGGAGAAGATGGTTACTGCGTCAATTTTGATATTTCCATATTGGGAAAAAAAAATTGTGTGCATGTGGACGCATATGTAATAGAATTAGGAGTAGTATTAAACCAACCAGGAGAAGGTGATATAGATAAGCCTACAGTTTTTTCTAGAAGAAATTTATCCGATTCAGAAGAAGACTATAACATTGCATCAATGGAAGAATTAGCTATGGTGTATACTTTGCATAAATACAAGAGTTACTTGTTACAAAAACATTTTAATATATATACAAATCATTCTACTCTCAGATATTTATTCAATAAACCATTTTTAGGGCGAAGGATATGCATATGGATACTCTTGTTTCAAGAATTTGACTTTGAAGTTGTGGTGAAGTCTGGAAGATTGAATTCAATACCAAATCACTTATCCAGGATAACTAATATAGACGAACCCAATAACTTGGAAGACAACTTTCCATATGCAAAATTATTTTCAATACAGATAGCTGATGAGTATTTTGTTGACATTATTGAGTTTTGAGTACAAAATTTGCACCAAGAGAATTTACCACTGCATAGAAGAAAAATTTAGTGGTCAGATATGAATAATATCAGTTGATTGAAGGGCATTTATACAAATTGGGAGAATATAGCATCTTAAGTATATGTGTGATGGAGCATGAAAGGCCTATTATTTTGGAAGAGGTGCATGAAACGATTGTTGGAGGGAATTACACAAGAAAAGCTACCGCACAAAAGGTATTGCATGCAGGATTATGGTGGTCAACAGTTCATAAGGATTCAAAGGAATATTTTCAAAAGTGTGATGTCCTATAGAGATTTTGGAAGTCATCCAAGAGGGATGAAATTCCATTAAGACCTCAAGATACTCTGCAAGTGTTTGAAAAGTGGGAAATATATTTAGTGGGACCAATCAATCCACCATCTAGAAGATTAGGATCCAGATATATCATTACAATGAAAGAATACTTGACCAGATGGGATGAGGAAACACTAGTAAAATATTACAGTGCAAATACTGCAATACACTTTCTATTTGAACATGTAGTGACAATATTTGGATGTCCAAGAATATTGATGAGTGATCAAGGAAATCACTTCATCAACAATGCAATTGAGGCAATGCTTGAAGAGTTTAATATACATCACCAAAAGAGCACCCCTTATCACCCTCAAGAAAATGGAACAATGGAATCCTTTAACAAGATTTTGGAGAATTCCTTAACAAACATTTGTAATGTCAATAGAGATGATTGGTATTTGAAGGTACCAATAGTACTTTGGGCTTATATAAATACCTGCAAGAAGCTAATAGGGAAGACACCATTTTGATTGGTGTATGGACATGAGGCATTAGTTCCCTTATATTATTTGATACCAAGTCTAAGCATTGCAAAAATTATAGATATGACAAAAAGGGGTGCAACGCAGGAAAGATTGGTTCAACTGATGGAATTAGAAGAAGACAAAATCATAAAAGGTTTCCATTAGGAGGTACAAAAAGAAAAGGACAAAGCATGGTGTTTGTACTAGAAGTCTCACCTAGAATGTTATAGGTGTGAACCTAATACCCATCAGAAAACTTGTAAGTTTGTAAAATATAAGATTTTATTTCAATGTGTAGAAAATGGGTGAGAAACTCAGTTTAAAACATCAATACAAAACTTCCACAAAATATACACTAGCAAGCAAGTATTGAATAGTATCAAACCAACATTTAAAATATCAATGGAATAATGGAAGACTTGGTAGAAAATGTAAAATACATGCATCAAGTTACATCAGGTAATTCTGAGACACACACAATAGAAATATCATCAAGTAGGAACTTCCTAATCAACAAGAAAGTACTTTGATAACACTTGCACGAGTAAATAAACAGTAAATAAATCACTGCATTTAGGAACAATTACTAATATGAATCCTTCATAAATAATTAGCATCAAAGAAAGAATGAAATAAATAATGTGGTA
>JASDQU010203829.1:0-12497 GCA_032191745.1 Picea mariana
GGGGGGGCTAAGGGGAAAGCAGAGTACCCCTAGCGATTTTCTGGGAGGTACCAGTGAGGTCTCGACGGTCGACGAGCAGGAGCGGCACAGAGCGCGCGGACGTCACTCGAGGCAGGCGATAAGGCAACGGTATGTTTGTCATTGTAGAGTAGCATGCATTAAAACTTATGCTCAGATTTAAATTTGATTGTAAAGAACATGATGAACATTAGTAAAAAGGTTTTTCTCAGTGTTTGTATGATGCTTGATGGATAATAATAGCCTGCGTACTTGCATCGAATGTGAATTTATTTACTGAAAAGTTTCATCTAATATGAATGGGGGATAGCGAAAGTATTCCATGCAACAATTTATACCCAATTGTTTTCTGTCATTTAGATTTAATTCACATCGAGATGATTCCAGTAATAGTGAAATTTGGATACACAGTAGACCACAGTTTGGTTGAAGAGTTTATCTCTGTGCCCCTCCTTCCTGAAATTTTTATTCTTGGCTGCGATGGTACTGTGTAAGGGGGGTGACACCTTTGTTTCCTTCTTGGCGTTGGCCTAAATTTTTTTTTATAACTGCAATAACTGTTGGGCTCTGTGAATGTCACTGTGATTGGTTGTGATACGTTTTTTTTTTCTTCTCTACAATCCGCGTGATGTTTCCCGTGAGGTTACCTCTGAAAACTGTTGGGTAAGGGATGACTTGTTTTAACTCTGCGATTGCAGTCCCTGGCATACTGAATGGTTTTTAGTCACTAAGAGTGTTCTGAATTTTCGCGTGGGTAAGTCGATACCGAACTTGACCGTTGGGCGTTTTTTTTGTGTGGCCGTGATTTTCATGTGACCTTTTGACAGCCAAACCTTCTTAACCGAACACAGTAACTTGTCCCCTCGTTTCCTTTTTTTTTTCTCCTTATCGTGCCTCTGTTGTAGGCAGTATCCATTCCTGTGATCGCCCTTCCCCACTACATTCTTCTTCCTCAAGTAAAGGGTCTCTTTCGTTATCCCTTATGATTTTGGTTGTCGACATCGATTAGAGGCACTCCAACCACCAGTGCCCTGTTGGCAAGGAGCGTTAGACGTAAACTGTTGGGCTGAACGGTCTCCCAACTCTCTGCATGGCGTTTTAATACGGCCTGGTTATATCGTGTCCACCTGCCACTTCGAGCGAACGACGTTTCCCAACTCGTTGCAAAGTTTGAGTCTAGTAAAGTCCCACAGCTACCTAGGTTGGATCCTTGACAGATTATAAATTTCCTTACTGTTAACACCTTAACACGTCCTGGGCAAGTATGTTTTTAGTTTTCTGTTCGAGTCGCAATTCTTTTACAGAGTGGGTTGAGATATCGCTGGTCCCTCTCTCCACCTTGCATGCCGGTTCTACAACGTTAATGCTGTCACACGGGATGGGTAGCGTGACTGGAGGCACCTGAACCCCTCTGGCGTCTTCCTTAATCCGTGCCTCCCCTCAGCACTCATTTAGTTTTTTTTAACCTCTACCCAGATTTAGAAGGTTGGGAGCAGCGACGTCAGTTGGGCACAGTCCATTTTAGAAGGAAGCTTAGAATTGGGTGTATCGGATTAATTTGATACTCTCGGATTTGGAAGTTTAAGTGGAACATACATCTACACCTGTAACCCTCATGAGGATGACAGAGTTCCTCGTTCTTGTTTTCCACCGTCTGCCTTCTCCAGAATGTCGTTACAAGTAATCATGTTACTTGATAATCGTGTTAGTGGGAATTAATGGATACCCCCTTCCTTGCAGGCTGTCATAACTATTGATTGCATTGGGATCTGGAGAGAATGATTAGAGTGGACAGTTGTTTAATCGGAATCGTTCACATGGTCCTTCAACCACCAATTTATTTCTAGAAACTAATGCGCACATATTCTCGCCTCCTTATTTACTTTAATGGTAGCAGAAATAGCCTAATGACTGTGAGGTAACGGTTAATTTAATTCAGATAATGCCTTTAGCATTTAAGGAGGGTTCTTTGTGTAATGGCCGTAGATATTGGACGGTTTATTGCCCTGAAGATTATTAGTGGAGATCCTAGAATTAATATATCATCTTGGTTCCCGTTGAATTAAGAACAAGATCTAAAAAAAAAAGGGGGGGATGGTGGTTATATTACATCGGTCTTTGTTTTATATTATTATATTGAATAGTTCTGTTTTTCCTTCCATAAAATCTTGATATTTATATATTCCATTGAATGTAATGGAATGTAATGTATTAGAATGAGATGTTAATGTAATGTAATATAAGTAAGGGAATGTTATTGTAAGAAATGTAAGGTAATGTTATGTTAATGAAATATAATATGATGGATTGTGATGAATTGTCATGTAATGAATTGTTAATGTAATCTAATGTAATATACTGGAATGTTAATGTAAGGTAATGGATTGTAATGTAATGTTAAGGTGATGTGGTGTAAGGTTTTATGTGATGCTAATATTCATGGTAAAGTAAATGTGATGTGTTTATCATTCGGGTAATGATATTGCAGTTTATTCATGTGGTTAGCACCTAAAATGCAAGATGATTGTGATTATTGCAAGTCAATGTGATATAAAAGGTATTATGGGCATCATTTCATGGCAATGCTATTTCCATTTTTACGGTTAGTGATAGATTACAATTGTATTGTCCTTGAACTAAGTACAATAAGATTTTATGACTTAAAAAATGGGGGATTGAGATTAATTAGATTTATGTTATGCTAAATGTACTCGTCGATTAATGAAATTAAAATGGAGTAATTGGTTTGTAATCAATCACTGTTGAGTCATAGACAATAACTTGTCTTAATATTGGTTGGTCGTTGTCTGAGTCCTTTTGTCTTGCGCCTTCCGTAGAGGACATGGTTGTTCTCGGTTTTTTTTGTACTTGTTGGTAATCATTTAGTGGCTTGGTCTACTTGTGTCGGGCGGGATGTAGACACCTCCATGTTCCTCAGAATAGTCGCCAGCCCTAAGACCTTAAATGGTTAAAATCAATGGGAACTTGGGCTTGAGCGTTGCTTATGTGTCTTGGAGGTCCTAATCATTGCAGGGTAGGACGGGTGGGAAGTCAGTCTTACTTATTGTCAATTGATCGTCGTTAAATGCATGCAGTTACTTGATGTGTGTCTTACGTCGTCTTGTTGTGTTCGTCGTTGTTGCGTCTTGCTAGTCGTCAGGTGGCGACGTAGAGTCGAATTTGTTTGTTCCCTTGTACACGCGTGCACACACTTTTAAAAACAAAACAAAAAATTGCACTTGTTATAAGAGGTTTGTCGTCGTAACGAGGACGATCGTTACACTTCCATTGATGAAATTGCAACAACCTTTTGCAGTTTCAAAATCCAACTTACTATTGTTCCACTTATAGTAAAAACATACCCTGTAGTGCTCCTCCTGCTATCTTTATCACTTGCCATATCTGAACCAACATATCCCTATAGAAGAGTGTCTGAACCTACAAAACATAATGCACGAGTACTAGCACCCGTCAAATACTTTAGAATCCACTTTACTGCCTCCCAATGTTCTTTACATGGATTGTTCATATACCTGCTCACAACTCTCATTACATGTGCAATATCCAGTCTTGTGCACACCATCGCATACATCAAGCTGCCAATTGTTGATGAATAAGGGACCCTAGATATGTATTGTATCTGCTCTCGTGTCTTGGGAAACATTTTCTTGGTTAATTTGAAATGACTAACCAAAGGTGTACTAACTAGTTTTGCATTATGCATTCTAAACCTCTCCAACACCTTCTCTATGTACTCACTTTGAGACAATGTCAATTTGTGATTTTTTCTGTCTCTTGTTATTCTCATACCAAGGATTTTCGTTGTAGCACCCAAATCCTTCTTGGAAGTTCGTGCTTTCTCCAAGCAACCATGAGAAGCTATTTCATCCATTCATTATAGGGATTTTCTCTAGCATCTACAACCTCTTTCCTACTCTATACAACTAAGTATTACGTGAGCCCAAGGGAGGGGTATGTTAAGCGCCACTCCTCCATTTAGTATTTGATCGCTTAATTATAAAGCATTGTGAACAGTAAAGTACAAAAATGTGAAGCCCCGATCACTTAAGCAACCATATATACCTCAGTTGAGAATTCCTTCTCTCCTTGTTTTGATGTTTCTAACAATACTTTGATGATCTCCTCCAATCCATTTTGAAGAATACCATAGACTATAGGCCCAAATCCTCCTTTGTCGATTTTCTTTCGAAAGCCACCAGTTATTTCCTTGATATCCTCATTGGGGTGATTCTAAGTCATGTTCCCTTGTTATTTCATTCAAAAGAATTTTCCCTACTAAAACAATAGTAGAATGATGTTATATAAATATTAAAATCTTTTTTTGTACATGATTCGAATGATCATTTCTCTTATGTAAAGAAATACACAAAATCATATATACACACCATCAACCTAGCTTTGATTCAACCTTTCCAATTATGTGAGAAGACTCTAAAGAGTCCACATTAGGGGAGTTCCTAATACGAATACAAGTAGTGAAAGAATAGGGAATATCATTTTCCACAAATTATTGTTGCAGACAAACTAATAATAAGACTTTTATTGCTACCAGAATTAGATTTAGTGCATTGATTTATGTCTTCTTAACAAATAAGTGGATTCCCTGAAAGTCTAGATCAAACATAAAACACAATCAGAATATGTAATCTCAAATTTCAAAATTTCTATGATAAAATTGTACGAGTTGAGAATATAAATGTTGTTTAAGAGAATCAATCTCCTGGAATGCATCTCTAAATATAAATGAGTTAACATGAGAATACAAAGCATTTCATGTTTATATAGCAAACTCACAAAAAGAAGAGTGGTCCATAGAGAGGATTTGACATGAAACAGTTGGTCTTGACATTTCAAATAGTAAACTAAGTAGCTAACCAAAACAGAATAGAGCAATATGAATAAACAAGTTATAATTATGAATGGTGGATTATCAAAGTTTTATTTGAAATTTGGTAAATTATTTTTTAATTTAAATTAAATTTTCATTTTAATTCAAAATAAATTCTCATTTTAATTCAAACTAAATTCTCATAAATAGTGAATATAATAATAAAAAGATTTTTTTAATTTAAACTAAATTTTCATTACTAAACATAATAATAAAATTTAGGTTATATTATTTTTTTTTATATAAAAATGAAACCATTTTAATATGCATAAGCAGAAGATAACGTCAACAAACTTACACCATACCAAATCTATATTAATGCCTTCATGTATGGCCAATCTTTTCAAAGAAGTAAAATGATTTTTTTTAAAACTTATCAATATAAACTTTATTTTTGAAATTCTCAATAAATTTTTTAATTTCTCTCTAATTTTTTCAAGTTTATAAAACTTAGAACAAAATGTATGTTTTAGTATTGATAGATATGCATATTTTTTAAAAGAGAAGTAATTTTTTCCATTAAGTATTTACTTATTTTTATTGAAATATGTTTAATAGAGAAAAACTTGTGAATGTTTTCTTCCTTATAGAAGATGCTAAATCTTGTTACTATGATTGATTGGGAAAGATACCTATGCTATGTTATGATAAGTTTGTCTGCAAGCAAACAATATGCATCTCACATTAGAATATTTAATGTTTTATATATTGAAATATATATGTATCATACTTAAAAGTGTTTTAGATCCAACTATATATATTCCAGTGTACATAGTATTAAATACAATACTATTAGATTCATATTGATAACCAATTTTGTATACTTGTGAATAATAAAAATGGAATGAAATCTAAAACTTTTAGGATTCCCATTAAATATCCCATAGTTTTGGGCAATCAATACAATCCACATTTATTTTTAATGTTTTAGGTTTGAAATTATTATGTATTTATTGTTTTTTTTTTAACTAATTTGAATTTAAAAAAAAAATATAATTTTAAATTAATTAAAAAATTATTTTTAATATAAAAATAAATTATCTCTAATATCTTTGTTGTAATAGAATTTTGCAATGTTACAATAATATGTTTAATTTTATTAAATCAAAATAACTCTTCACCTCAAAATGTCCATTTTCTTTATCGGAAAAGAATCCTTTAATAAGTAATGAGTTTAAAATACAGCTTTGAAAGTAGTTATTTAAAAGGTATATTTTTCATTATTTTTGTTGAAATTTGTAATGCATCCAATGTATTTGATTAATATGATTTTATAGTTAAGGTTTACATTCATTATGATGTTTAAATGAGGATCTTTTTATGTTTTTTCATTGATATTTATTTTTTATTATTAATGAATATTTTTTTTGATGATTATAAGTAATTAATGAATATATATGTGAATGTGTTTATATATATACTGCATTTAGATTGGTGTATTAGACTTTAAGAAAGGTAAGATATTACTTGAACTTTTTTAAAGAAATGTTTTAAGATTATTGTAATTTTTTATGACTTAGAAGGTTAGAAAAGTCGATAATGTGATAAATATTTTGAAATTGAGATCTAATTTGGGTATAAACAGGTCACTCTAAGAAAAAGTGTTTTTCATAATCAACACTTTGAGTGTGGTCCACTATTACTATACAACTCATAAGAATTAATTCTTATTTTAGTAATACTGATTTTTTTCTTTATGCTCATCAAAACTTAAAGAAAAAAATTGTTTTAATAATTACTCACATACATAAACTAAAAAAATATAAAAGTGTTGTAAGTTCAGAGTGTAGAAATCTTTTCCACATTCCATGTGACCAGATGGAATATTGTTTTTATTTTATGAGGAGCACTTTCCAATCTATGACACTACCTGTACAGATCTTTTTGTTAGTAGTTATTAACAGCAAATCAAATATGATTTACACACAAACATTACAGACGTGGCCAGTAATATATTATTATCAAAAGAAAATGTTAGGATAACGGTCGTTCTCCACTTCCCAAAAACGGTTGAACGTGGGCGATATGTCAAGTGTGGGCAAATCTGGGATGTTACGTGTGGGAAGACCCCTGGCAGATTCTGTCATGATTAGTTTCTATGAATGGTCTAGAAACAAGTAGCTAACGAAATCACTAAAACATAGTGAAAAGTAGAAATATTATTTTTTTTTGTGGGGGAGTTAAACTCTCCAAATGGGTGTTCAAGTTATATCTAATTTTATATAATTTTAGTGATAGAATTTCAATCGTGTAGATTGTTTTTTCATTCAACATTAAACTAAATCTAGATTGAAAATAATAATAATATTTTTATTTTTTATTTTTTAATTTTACTCGATTTATATACAGATTGGTTTTAAAATATAGTTTTAATATATATATATATATATATATTTTAATTAAAATATATTTTTTAAAATTATATTTATTTAAAAATATTAAAAAAAAAATCTTGAAAGAGAATTTTATATTATAAAGTTGTAATAGACAATCAGACGTATATAAATATTAATAGCATGATTTTCCAAGCAAAAGAAATATTCTTAAAAAAAAAAAAAGTTTAACAAATGTCCACATTTAAAACATTCCAAAATTCCTTAAGGTATAAAGCCTTAGAAAAACAACTGAAATTCTTGAGCTTAGGAAAATAACTAAAATTCTTATCTATTTATTAAATATAAAGATTACCAAAAAACATTATGATTGTTGTTGTCCAATGTTGGAAGGATGAGAATCCTAGTTTGCGAGGTCCATATCACAGTTCTTCCTCCTTGAAGTTTTCTTAGATTGAGTTTGTGGACATCATCCCTCATGTTAATTTTCCACATTTTTTTCCAAAAAAATGATTCATCAATTTTCATTTTTTCTAAAAGTGAGTAGCCCAAATTCTATAGAATAAAATTATTTTACCTTAAAAATAGCTTAAATTTTATAGGAAATATATAAAATCCTTAGAAMTTTGAATATTTTCACAAAAATGTGGCCAAACATTTTATAGTTTCCATATTAAGAACTAGTAAGATTCACCAAGTTTCTACATTCTGAGATAAATTTTCATAATTAAAATTATCCATGGTGCTAGACCAAAGTGTTCATAATAATTGCACTTTGAGAGGTGCAGTCATGCTCATTTCCATGGACTTTGGTAGTTATAAAGAATAGTTACGTTATGTTGTTTTTGATGGATTTTTCATGTCTTCTGAGAACCCTGCGAAAGTCTTGAGTGCACTTTGAGAGGTGCAGTGATGCTCATTTCCATGGACTTTGGTAGTCACAAAAAATAGTTAGGTTATGTTGTTTTTCATGGATTTTCCACGTCTTATGAGAACCTATGAAAGTCCTGAGCTTCTTGATAATTCAAATAGAGAAGGGAAACATTGTCAATCCCAAACAAATGTCCTGATGGACCAAGACTACCACTCAGAGAAATTTGGCTAGAGAAAACCTAGTTTCCAAAGTACGAGAAAAAATAGCCCATTGCACTACATATCATGCAACAAAGAGGCCAAAGCATTGAATGCCCACACCTAGAATACGTAAGATCCAAAAACTCCAAAATGAAAGTCACCCAAAAAACGAACGAGATTGCATAAAAAACCAAAATGCCAAACACCTAGAAGATTTCCAAGTACCAAACCAGAGAGATAAGCATGTTTTGAATATACCCTGAAGCTTTAAACACCCAAAAAAAGTTCCAAAACACATTTCAAAGGTTGAGGGAAATTCTTACTAGGCAACATCTCCAACTCCAAATAGCCTTAGTCTATGTAGTATTGCTCATTCCTCCCATACAAGTCTCCATTGCCCCAACTTTCTTTTGATAAACCACAGAAAATTATTCAAGAAGCCAACTAGTAGTCATTTCATGCATGTGAGAAGAGTGGGGGGCAAGTCCTTTCATATATTAGTCCCTACAAGGCCCTTGTAGGAAAACAGTGTGGACATCAAATTCAAAGGTTAAGAACAGATAATGGAGGAGAATATGTGAACAACAATTTTACAAGTTAATACATTGCATAAGGCATCCAAATGCAAAACATTGTTCCATATACACCACGAAAAAAGGGTGTTGTTGAGAGAAAGAATTGCACAATAAAATAAATGGGTAATTGTATGATCCAATCTAAGGGATTAATTCTTAATTATTGGGTGGAAGCCATTAACTATGCACATTACATAGTAAATTGGACTCCCATAAAGGATCTAAAAATATAACATCGGAAGAAGCATGGAATAAAATTAAGCCAGATGTAAGCCACTTCCATGTATTTGGCAGTGTAGGATGGACACACATTCCCGATGAGAAAAGGAAAGTTTTACAGCCTAAAAGTGAGAAGTGTATTTTTGTTGGATATTTTGAAGATGTCAAAGGTTACATACTTCTTCAACCTAATTCTAATGAAATTATTATTAGAAGAGATGTTAAATTTTATGAAAATCTCTTGGCTTGTGAGCCTAATTCGATGTTTGTGCCATCTACAACAAGTGAGCCATATTCAAAGTTTGTGCCATATTTTGTTCCTATTTTGGTTTCTTCTTCTTTATATGATGATAGTGAGGATGAAAATCCACCTACGCCTGGTCATCTTCCTCCATATGATTCCATTGAACATGAACCTGCAACAATACCACTGCTTCCTGAATGGGTCTGTTCAACTCGAGAAGTAGTTGATGATCTTTTCGGTGATTCTTCATATCAATGTCGGACATGTTCATATTTATAGTGAGCCTCTTCTCTTTTGGCTAAATTTTCAAAGACTCGTGATCCATAAACATTTGTAGAAGCTTTGGGTCATCCATATTGGGATATAACAATGAATGAAGAGTATCATTCTTTAATGATGAATGATACTTGGGATCTTGTGCCTCTTCTGAAAGGAAAAAAACTTGTCATATGTAAATGGGTGTATAGAACTAAGTATGCATCAAATGGAAGTGTTGAAAGACATAATGCTCGGTTAGTTTCTAAATGGTTCTCTCAAGTTGAAGACATATACTATAATGAAACATTTACCCTTGTAACCAAAATGAATTCCATCCACCTTGTTCTAGCCCTTGCTGCGTCACATAAATGGGAGGTCCATCAGATGGATGTTAAATCTTCCTTCTTGGATGGGGATTTTCAAGAAGAAACATATATGGAACAACCTCCTTAGCTATGTCCATAACGACTCTATCCTTGTTTGTTTCCTTAAGAAATCTCTTTATGGTATTAAGCATGCTCCCCGAGATTGGTATGCCAAAATGGATACCATTCTTCTTGATACTGGCTTTTCTAGATGCCATTTTGACCCTAATGTTTATACTAAGAAAGTAGGAAGTCATCTCACAATACTTGTTCTTTATGTTGATGACCTTATCCTCACTGGTAGTGATCCTAAACTTTTAAACCATGTGAAAACCAACCTTAAGAAGAAATTTGAAATGACTGACTTAGGTTATTTGCACTATTTCCTTGGCCTCCAAGTTTTAAAAACCAAGGAAGAAATTTTTATTTCTCAGTATAAGTATGCTTGTGATCTTATTTGTCACTTTCACATGGATGATTCTAAACTAGCCCCTTATCCCTTCTAGTCTCGAGTCAAACTTGTTACCACTTGTACTTCTCCCGAAGTTGATGCCACTTTGTACCGTCAATTAGTTGGTAGCCTCTTATATTTGACTCATACCCATCATGATATTTCCTTTGTTGTTGGTATTATTTCCCGGTATAGGAAAACACCCCATGAAAGCCATTTGAAAGTAGCTAAAATGATACTCATGTATGTATAGGGTACAGTTCAGTTTGGGATACATTACAATTTAGGGGGGACTCCTTTATTGGTTGGTTTCACTGATTGAAATTGGGCTGACGACCCTAATGATCAAAAGTCTACTGCAGGTTATGTTTTCAACCTTGGTTTAGGACCTATCACTTGGGCCTCTAAGAAATAATAGGATATTTCTCTTTCTTCAACAAAATAAGAGTATCGAGTAGTGGTTAATGAAATTCAAGAAGCCTTGTGTCTTCGACAGATTCTTTCATATTTTGGCTTCTAGTAGTAGCATCTGACCACCCTTTGGTGTGACAATCAGAGTGCCATCAAGATTTCCAAATATCTAGTTCAACATAAGTGCAAAAAACACATTGATATACACATTTACTTCATTATAAAACTCATTCATGATCGAGTTATTAAAGTGTTATTTTTCCCTACAGAAGATCAAGTTACAAACATTTTCACAAAGTCTCTTACAAAAGAGAATTTTTCCAAACTTCGATCTATGTTAGGATTTCAGGAAGTTGTCATTAAGGGAGTATAGACTCTAATTCCTCATTCCTTCTCTTATTGTGTCACCTTTGTAAATCCTTCAATCCTATCCCAAGTTGTTCTTAAGGGGCGATTTTAGGATATTTAGACACTTAGGAGTTAGTTAAGATCGACTTGGTATAATTTGTTGTTATGTTAAAGTGTGTTTCTCAATATGTTTCTTTAGTATGCATTAGTATGCATTTGTAGTTAGGAAATTTGACGGCCACAATATGTTCTCGACACAGAGTGATCCGATGGCTCATATTTTCCTCGATCTTAATAGTTGCATCGATCCATGTCTTAGCACTCGATTGGTCCATGATCTCTATTTAAAGACCATGGAGGATCATTTTATGATGATCGATTGTGAGAAAATCTCTTATAAATTTTTCTGAAATATTTTCTTTTGCATTAATAAGTTGCTCCAAGTGGCCACGTTGGATGGGGTCGTAGATGTTTTTCCACAGAGGTTTCACCACATAAAAACATCGGTGTGTTGATATTTGTGTTGGAAATATTGTTGTCATTGATGTCAAAGATAGGAGGAGACTACATATGTCCAAGAAAAATATTGCAAGATGGAAATTGTTTGACATATTGTTTTTGGATTTTTGATGCTTAGTTTGGATACCCTATATTTGAATTATTTTTTACCCTATATAGCTAGCTCAAATGGGAGTATATGTTATATGGTTGGAAATCTTATTTTGAGACCTTTCCAATGGTATATGGAATTCCCTCTAACTTCTTAGGAATGAGGAGACATGAATTTTTTCGTTTGACAACCTAGCCATAAAATTTATGTCAACTCAACTAGTCTCTACAGGTCGGCCCTGAAAGCGAGGACATAAATTCTATAAATACATGATAGATATGCTCATTTGAAGAGCATACAAGAAAGATATCAAGTTTGAGATGCGCAAAAGAGATCTAAGATGCGCTAAAGGAGTCAGGGTGTCTTTTTGGGATCTAAAAGTGTGAAAGAGAAGTTTGAGGGGTTTTCTTGGGATTTTCTTGCTCTTAAGGTGCGCTATGAAGAACTGAAGGTATGTGATGCTGCAAAGTACGTTGTTTTGAGTTTGTGATGCTATAGTCTCGGATAGTATTATGGGAATGATGTTATGAGGATCACTAAGGCATGAAGGCTAAATATGACTAGGGTTTGAAGCTATGTCTAAAGTATGAAGCATGAAGGTGAAGTCATAAGTACTCTGTGTATGAACATATTGGATTGGTGTCTATACAAGTCTTACTGAGTTGGTTCTCAGTTGATGATA
>JASDQU010203830.1:7113-26004 GCA_032191745.1 Picea mariana
ACAACTCTAGCATATGCCACTTGGGAACCAGCTACCATTTTGCAGCAGTTTCCACACCTCAAGCCTTGAGGACAAGGTTGTTTTTAAGGGGGCGAACATGTTAGGGTCCTAACCTGCACATAGGTAGATCAATATATTCAGACGTCATAAAGGTCAATATTAATAAGGATTTTCAATAAAATAGAATAAGGTGGATGTAAGAAGACCTAATAGAAGCTTCCGCCGCTTCTAGAAAGATCTTCCTCTAGATGATTCTCTTGATAGACATATTTAGTATAAATAAGGGTCGAGGGTATGAAAACCCTAGCTTGGAGATTATTGTAACAAAGCACTGCTCGATTGGAGGTTTCCCCCTTGAAGATGCCTATGAACATTGCTTTCTGAATCAAAGTGCTATTTCTGTTGTTGTTCTTATATCATTTCTATGTTATTGTGGAGATTATGCTGGATATATTACTATTATTCTGCCATTTCTAGCATTTTATTTTTGTTCTGCATATTTATTATATCTGGTATCTTGCAATCTCTTGGGAAACTACGGGCCTCTAAGGAGTAAGGCCCCTGCCTTATTACACACCTCTTAGAATCATCGTGAGTGACTGTCACAGTCTACCCTCGTGACATCTTGGGCCTTCTCGAACTAGGTAGTCGTTAACCTATAGTTCGAGCCATAGTGGGAGTGCTATTAGGGTATGGAAGGGATGCTTCCACACCTCTCCCTCAAAGTCTCTGGTTGTCGTGCATGACCCCTCTACTCCACATGTGAGTCTGGTTGGCAAGCTGTCATCAGCCTTCATCCATCAATGAATCATGTCAACAATAATAATCAATCATCGTAACATATAATAATATGTACATATGTCACATCAACAACATTCAAACCCAACATTCCACTCCCTAACATGATCCAGAGTCCAAGGGGTTTCATCAATGCCTCTGCATCCTCAATGTCCAAATTCCTTCATGCTTAGGATAACCCAGCCAATAGCACCTATCTATGTAAATACACAAAATAGCATATCATTAAATCCATAATATCTCATAATCATAATCAAAACGACCAATAGATATAATAACCCGGATCACTTGCAAGAAAGTGTCCTCAAAGAATAAATTTTCTCAGTGCGTGCAAGAGTGAGATGTTACATACACCACCTCTTGGTTTAAACTTCATCCTGAAGTTTCATAGTAGATAAGTGCTGAGATAAAGTGTATCACAGTATCATAATTCTATCTGTCAAACAAAAATGGAAACTACCGACGCATATCATATGCGTTCTCCTAGGTCATCGAGTGCGGACTATAGTTGTCCCACTGGACCTTGAACTGATCTACTGTTCAATGTCGTAGCTGTAGAATGAGATGGTCTAGGATGCGGACTAGATCCCCCGTGAGCGCACCCTCTTCAAATACCTGCAAGGAACTCATGTCAATAACATGTGTTGGATCACTAATATAATGTCTCGGGATAGATACATGAAAAACATCATGCATATGCCTCAAAGAATCAGGAAAGGCTATTCGATAGGCCACGGGCCCATTCCTTTCCACAATATTGAAAGTTCCCACGAACCTAAGAGAGAGCTTATAACCCCTTCCAAACTTGATCAAACTTTTATGCGGTTTCACCTGCAATAAGACTCGATCGCCAACTTCGTAACTACGGTTGACATGATGCACATCGACATAACTCTTATGCCGATCCTACACCTCCTTGATCCTTTTTCTTATAGATTGCATTTGATCTTCCATTTCTTGGATCTCTTCTAGTCCCACTAGGACCCTATCCTCAAGCCGATCCCAACTCAAAGGCATCTAACACAGTCGCTCGTAAAGAAACTCGAAAGGATCCATATTAAAGGTGGTTTGATAACTGTTGTTATACGCAAATTCTACTAGTGGAAAGAATTCTTCCCAATGCTTATGTTGGTCCATAACGTACATGCACAACATATCCTCCAAGATTTGGTTTGTTAGTTTGGTCTGCCTATCTGTCTCTAGGTTATATGCGGTACTAAAGTTAAGTTGGGTTCCCAAGGCCTCTTGGAAACTTAGTCCAAAATCGTCTAGTAAACATCGATCCTCGATCAGATATAATCCTCTTGGGCACGCCATGCAACCTCACAATATCACTGATGAAAACTCTAGTTATGTCAGGTGCTTAATATGTCATACGCACATGAATAAAATAAGAACTCTTCATCAGAGTGTTGACTACCACAAAAATCGAGTCATGTGTCCTTGCCGTCAGTGGAAATCCAACAATGAAATCCATCGAAATGACCTCCCATTTCAATTCTGGAATTGCGTGTGGCTGTAGTAATCCTGTCATATGTCTATGTTCAGCCTTCACCTGGTGACATTATAGATATCTTTCCACATAGTTGACTATGTCTACCTTCATTCCTTTCCATAAGAATAAGGGTTTTTTGTCTTCTCTCATAGTCGTGACTCTAGTATGATCCATGTACAGTGCTCTATGAGCCTTGTTTAAGATCAAACTCCTCAAATCGTCGTTGGGTGGTATGTAAATTTGAATTTTAAATCTCAATAATCCATCATTGTCCATAGTAAATCCTTCAAATTTTGGTACCATTATTGTGTTTTGTCAGATAAAATCCTTGACCTCTTTGTACCAATCATCGTCAAGCTGTAAATTTAGAGTCTTTTCATGTATATTCATTTGAAGAGGCATCACCGAAAAGATGCATGGTCTCCTACTCAACCCATCTGCCACTTTGTTTACTGTTCCTTTTATGTAAGTAATCTCAAAATCGTACTCGCTAAGCAATTCCTACCAACGTCATTGCCACACGTTCAAGTCTCTTTGCGTAAAGATGTGTTGTAGTCCACACTGGTTCATTTTTAGTTCAAATTTTCATCCAATAAGGTAGTGTCTCCAAACTCTTAAGGCATAAACAATGGAGAAAAAATCCAAATCGTGCGTTTCATAGTTATCCTAATGCCGTCTCAACTTTCTCGAGATGTAAGCGATCACTCAACCGTCTTTCATGAAGACTCTGCCTAAGCCTTCTTTGGATGCATCAGTTCATACCAAGAATTTCATGTCCATGTCAAGGAACTTTAGTATCAGTGTTGTTGTGAACAACTCCTTGATGTTTCGAAACACTTCCATGCATTTCTTGGTTCAAACAAACTTCTTGTTCTTCTTTTTCAATTCTGTGATCAGATTTGCTATCTTTAAAAAATTCTTGATGAACCGTCGATAGTATCTCACTAAACCCATGAAGCTACACACTTCAGGGACATTCATCATCGCAGAACATTCCATAATAGCCTTGACCTTTGTTGGATCCATGATGATACCTTCGTTGGAGATGACATGCCCTAAGTATTGAATCTTTGATTGATAAAACGAGCATTTAGACAATTTCCCATACAATTTGTTCTCTCATAGAAAATGTAGTACCAAGTGAAAGTGCTCATCATGCTCCTCCATCATATGAGAGTAAATAAAAATATCATCAATTAATACTTGGATGAACTTTTCCAAGTATTCACGGAACACCTCATTCATCAAACTCATAAATACCCCAGGGGTGTTCATCAGTCCAAATGGTAAAACAATAAACTTGTAATGTCCAAACCTCATCTTAAAGGCATTCTTAGGGATGTCACCCTCCTTGATCCATAACTGGTGATACCCTAATCTCAAGTCAATATTTGAAAACACTGTCACGCCTTTCATCTGATCAAACTGATCATCAATCATTGGTAACAAATAATGATTCTTGATTATTTACTTATTCAATTGACGATAATAGGTGCACCCCATCCTTCTTCCATATGAAGAAAACATTCCCACCCCACAATGACACACTCGAATGCATAATTCCTAGGTCTAGCAACTCCTTCAGTTGCATTTTCAACTCCTGTAACTTCGGGGTTGACATCCGATAAGGCGTTCCTGCTATGGGTTCAGTCCTCGGTTTTAGGTCTATGGTAAATTCCAACTCCCTCTCTGGTGGCATCCCAGGTAACTCCTCATGGATGACGTCCACAAACTCTCTCACCACCGAAAGGTGTTCTATACCTTCTGCTTCTCTCATTTAACACAAGGATCACATAAATCTTACATCCCTTGCACATGCTCTTTCATAGGTACAAGGAAGATATGAACCTCAGGGAAAATCCCTAGTTCCAACCTACAATCATGCATCTCTGTCCCTCATCATCGACCAAGCTCAATCGTTTCATCTTATAGTTGAGTATTGCCTCATGCGATTCCAACTAGTCCATACCAATCACAATGTCATAAGATCCTAATATCGTGATGTACATGTTGGCCATGGTGAAAAATTCTCCTAGGTTAAGGCTACAGCCCGTAACCTTCCCACCAAACTTCTTTTTAGCTCCCAAAGATATTTCTACAAATTTAAACTTATCTCGTTCGACTGCCTTTACCTTAATTCTTTTGAGCATTGGACCATAAATGAAACTCTATGTAGCACCTGGATCTATCAAAATACAAAGGGTCTGGTTAGCGATGGTACCTGATGTCTCGAGCACAATTGACTGGTGCTCTGCCTGGCGGTTATTCACCATTGCATGAATCCGATGGGCCTTGCCCAAATCTCCCACAGTAGTGGGTCTAGCTGATCTAGATGCTCTAGTCCTCTCCACTGGGAAGTCGTGTTGGTAATGTGGCTCCCCACATGTCCAACACCCTTTCTTCGGTCCATTACTCCTGGTACCTGAAGTAGAAGCGGATGACTTATCGGCCTAGAACTCTGGTCTGTTCTGCAGAATAGGCATAAACTATTGCTACTACGACCTACGTTGCTACTGGTGTTGTGATCCTCGGTAAGGAGTCCATTGCTGAGGCGTTGGTTTCCAAGGTGTAGTGAAAGTGGATCCTCTCTAGAAGCCACGATACCTTGGTGAGTGTCTAGCTGGTGTTCGACGCTACTGTGCACCAGATGACACCTACCTTGTTGTTCTTGCTGGAGTCCTTCTATGAACTTCGTTGATAAGCTCCTCCTCTACTATGAGGGCCTTCTGGATGCCATCATGCAAGTTTTGAGGCATCAAAATCCTAACCTTTTCATGAATTTTGATATTAAGTCTAAACATGAACCTGTTGACCTTAAGTTTCTTAGTATTTAGGTGTGAAGCATACCGAAGTAGCTCCATAAAATGAGCCTCGTACTCGGGCACCGTACGGCCTCCCTATCGTAAGGCATTGAACTCGTTGAGCTGACGCTAAATGAATTCCTTAGATAGATACCTTTCCCGGAACCGTTGCTTGAATAGTTCCCATGACACGTCTTCGACGACCATGCTCAATTTTGGAAAGAGTGTCTTCCACCATAGAAGAGTGCTCCGCTTCAGTTGAAAGACCGCCATGTGGACCTTCATGTTGGAGGTATATTCATGAAGTGAAAATTACATCGCCATATTCTCCAACAATGCCTCGGCGGTCACACCATCCAGGGCATCAAAGAACTCGGGAAATTTGACCTTCTTGAGTTTGTGATGAATTCTACCAGTACTGACTGGAGCGCACGGTGGAGCCTCAGGGGGTGCTGGTGCCCTGGCCTCATATCTATCCAAACGAATGATCATTGTCTCAGACATATGCTGAAAGGACCTCATTAGCCCAACCATATCACCCACAACTATCTGTTCCTGCTCGACAACATGTTCGTCTCCCTGGGGGTTAGACCGCTCAGGCATGGATGCTACTGGAGACATCACGCCTCCTCCCCTAGCACCCTGTCGTCTGCCTCCATGACGTCCTCTAACCATGATTACCTACATGAATATTAGTCAACTTAATTATCAACATTATAATCAAATATCAAATCAACGGATGTCATAGTGATCCCAAGTCGTGGGTCGAATTGGCTCTCATACCATATGTAATGACCCNACTGGACGAAACATGTGATAATCAATAGACATAAAAATGACTACCCGCCCAACACAAGCAAGACAATGCCTACAAGATAAAGGTCAACATCAACAAACCCAACACCATGAATTCAACGATTAGTAACTAGAAACCTTTATGGTGCTCAAAACCAAACACATTAAGGCGTTACAGCCAAGTACCAACATCAATTACAATGAACAATACGCCCACATCGGGAAGCACAAGACTCTATCCAGGTTATCATTCTCATCTATCCATCAGGGCGTGCAATGATCCCCTCATCAGGAATCATGCTATCACAAGGTGATAGGCGTGACGGTAACTAGGGTGCAACATAACATATCTATACCTTTAACTTAAGATAAATACCTCGTGCTGGGAGACCGAATTATCTGTCAATAAATACATGAAGACTATACCCAAGAACCCAATCAACAAGTCGACAAGACGCAAGGTGACATCATTTAAAATTAAAATGTGCAACTAACCGAAGTATTTCTTGTTTCCTAAAAGATAAACATGTGTGGTGTAACAACTATGACTAACCCCCATTTAAAATTCAACTTAAGGCACAAGGCACATAGTAACCAGTTAACTATTAAACTATTAATCTATTTATTTAATAAAACTTAATAACCCTCAACCATTTATCTTGCACAAGCTATTAAACTATTCCACCAATAAACCATAAACCATTAATTGTTAATCATTATGTCTAAGTGAAAATGAGTGAACTATTATCATTGCAATTAATCAAGTAATCTATTACTCAAGCAATTAATCCACTAATCTATTACCATAGCAACATTTATTCTATTGTGGCTGAATTTAAAAAGACTAATATGTAAGACAGATACATGAACAATTTCTATAAAAGCAAAAATTAATCTAATTTGTAGTAAGGATCACAACCATGATTGAAACCATATCTTTTTAAAAACCGAGATCGCTATTTAACAATGATTCACTGTCTAGCAATGCTATCTAACTAATATACTATCTAATAGTTGTTATATAATAATAAATTCACTACCTAACAATGGCATTGTTGTCCCACAATAATTAGTTGTCTATTAAATAGTATCGTTGTCTATTAAATATTTTCCTGGGGTCTATTAAATAATATCGTTGTCTATAGCTATCTAATAAATGGAAATCACTATCCACTAAAAACGTCTGTCTATAATTGATAACTTTGTGTTGGCACAAGGGCATACCCAATGTTCAACGCTTCAACAACACACCGAAAAAACCCTAACTACCAACCCTTTCGGCAACACGTGCGAAACAGATGAAGTCTCACCCGAAGTAGAGACAAGGGGGGTTGTAGGACCCGAGTGTCTACAACCTAGCTTGGACATAGATCTGTGATCAAAACATTAAACATAACACTTATCCCATAACATGCATTAGATCATAAATCCACTCACATCGCAAATTAAACCCTAAGTAAACAACAATGCAGTAATAATTAGATCAAACACTTCCAAGCACATAGCATTAACTCAGATCTAGCATTCATTTACCATCAATAGAGTACTAAGCATCCATACATCTATCTACATACAACAAGATCAGTGCACTAAGAAGATAAGTACATAAATGTCATGAATAACATTGCACAAAGCACATCAACACAGGATATACGTGGTTCGCCCCAGTGTGGAGCTACATCCACCAACTCTTCTTCTCCTTTATTAGTATTCAAGCTTCTTAAATTCCTCTTCTCCCGTGCACAAATCCACAAAGACAAATCCACAAAGGACAGGATATCTGCACACACTTCGCTAGATCCTCCTTCCTGGAATTAGATTAGGGCACAAAGCCTTACATAGTCTGTCCACAAAGTCTCTTACAATCACTTGCACTTAGCTCTGCAAGTCTTAACATACTCTAGTCATGCACTAAGCTCACGACCTCAGAACATGACCTCCACTTACATCACCTAGCTACTTATTTATACATTACAAAAAGGGCCTAGACATGGGTAAACCCATGGGTCAACATCCCATACCCATTACATAAACCCTAAAATCCCCAAAATCTCACAAAAATAGGAGAGATCCCGTGATCTCCTCTTCGCCTAGGCGCTCCATCTTCGACCAACCTATTGAAGTCCCAAAAATGGTCAAGCATGACCAACATTTCCTCAAAACTTGGTCGAGGGCCAATAGGCCCCCAACACTCACTTGTGACTCATCCCGAGTCACTCTGATTTGGGTAATACCGCTTCGAAGGCCTCGAGCTTAGCTCGATCTGCCTCAACTTGCTACTTCACAAGAGCCTCCTGCTCGATGAACTCTTGAATTAATTTCTCATTCACAGGTCCTTACAAGCATTGTTCCACTATGGTAACCACTTGTTCCAACTGTGAGCCTTGTCCCTTGATCTCTTCAAAAAGTGTGCAGGCTTCATCCTACACCGGATGGAGTCTCCATGTTACCTCCATAACTCTTCTCTGGATGGTAGTGACCTACTCCTAAACTATGCATTGCTCTTGCGACCTCTTCATCTTCTCCACTGTAGTAAGCAGCTTCATCTGCGCTTACACAGTCGACGCCTATTTCTTCGCTTCCTGGAGTTGTGCCTCCAATGTCCTCAACTCTGGGTCTTCTACAAGGTGCTCATAGGTCTGTGCACTTTGGTCACTTATTTTCTTACATTATGAGGCCAATGCCCTGATTCTTTCTACTGCGATCCTAGCATTTTCTTCCCTTTGATCTCTCACTTCTTGCGGAGTGCTTAACACTGCTTGAAGTTCTAACTCTACTACTTTTTCTTGAAGCTATTGAATGGCTTCAACGAGCTTCCCCACTTGCATCTCGATGGACTCTAGTTCCTCCTATGCCAAACTCGACATAGAGTGAAACGCTCTAGCTAATGCCTCTCTAACCACAGTCTGCTCTGCAAGCAGCTGGTTTTTTCTTTCTGCATATTCTCTTTGTCCCCTTCGAACTTCACCCTAAGGTCATCTTTCTCTTGCTGCGCAACCCAAAGTTTCTCTAAGGCCTCTTCCTTTTCTTTCTTCAAGGCCTCTCTAGCCTGCTCCTTTTCTTCTCAGACTTGAGGAATTCGAGTCTCTATTGCATATGCTAATCTGTGTAATTGGGTTGGATCATCCCCCAATTCTACACTCTCTATTGAAAATGGCGTAGTAGACACTGCACGGCTTGACTGGATAGTTTTCTAGATGTCTTTTAGTTCTTTCTTGATTCTATCATACAGTGTTTCTTGCTTCGTTACACCTTCCTTTTCTTTGACGTGTCGACCTCTGTAAGGGGATCCTTTGGCAGTGTCACTTTGTCCTTTTCTTGCTTGTCTTATTTCCCTTCCTCCTCTTGGTTTACTTCATTGCCTCCTCCTCCTGCAGGTGAGTGAGGCACAATTTCCTCCGATGCGTTGTCCTTCTCCTCACTTTCTATGTCCTACACTTCCTCTGTTTTCTTCTTTTTCTTGCGCTGCTCTGTCCATCATACTTAGTCCGGATGACCAAAGGACTTCCGATGATGTCAGGTTTGGATATTTTTTCATCCTTGACTGGTACAAGGAATTCGGTTGGCCATTCCTTGGTTATATCCTCCATGACTTCATCGGTCAACTTATAGTAAGACTGCATCTCCTCCTTACTTTTGTCCCTGCACCCAGTGATGTAGATGAAGTCTTAGTCTACGTGGAACTTTGCTAGTGCCTTGTATGTATGCAAGGTGTTCGGGGTTATTCGGGGGAATGATTCAATGGTGCACTTGAGCTGTAGGTATTAAGTGTGGAACACTACATTTCATTTCCACTTCTTCGCCATATCTCTCATATACCACAAGGTGGTAAACCTCGCAACCAATGGCTCTGATGGATCGACTTCCAAGAATTTATCTCCCTCCAGCATCTCCCAAGTGACAAATGTAATGAGAATCAACAACGAATTGAAGTGAAATTCATAGCCTTGGTCCTGCACTTTGTGACATTCCTTCTCTAACTAATTGATGAGGTAGCTCGCCTAATTCATCTGCATTCCTTCGACACACTTCCCCACAAGGTCGACTATGAACCCTATGACTTGTGTAGGATGGTTCTTTCTAACAAGCTTGCCCGCTATCAGATGAAAAGCTAGGTGCACTATGTCATCATAGATGGAGGCTACCTTGTAGCCTCGCTTCCCCTTCGCCACATCGCCATGCGCCTCATTGATGCGTTGTTCCAGGGAGCGATCTGACGTCTTCCCTAGGTATAATTGGTGAGGGTATGGTCCTTGCATGCTCAATCCAGTGATCATGTAGATCAGTGCCAGATCCACGGTTATGCACCTATCCAACCAAATATACCATCCATGGTAGCATGACAAGAGGAGTTTAATGCACGTGTTAACCTCCTGGTGTCGACCGAAGTGGGGGATCTTCATCATGTTTAAGATCGTCGATCTTGAAATCTCCTTGATCCACGGATGGGGTCTATATTGGGCTTCTTCCAAGTCGTCTTTGTCAGGTGCCTATGTGGTGCGAGAATTGCATAGTTCTTTCGGTCTCCAAGGTTGAAATCACTGATCTTGAGAGATGGGATGAGTCCCAACTATGGTTCGACTACACATATCTCCATCAGGAGGTACAAAGTGATAAACGTGTACTCAAAATCGCATGGGACACTGTCACGACTAACCACGCCAGCCAAAGGCAGGATGTAGTCAGGTAAGACCGATGGGATCTGCTTCGTTTTCGCCAGATCATCGCGGTGCTTGATTCTTTTCTCAGTCGTTGTTAGGCTAGACCAACGTGTAGTTGAGGGGGATTCTTGCAATATGCCCATTAACGATGCCTGTATGCCTACATACATGACTTTCTCAACCATGAGGTCGATCAATATCTCTTCTACAAATTTTTCTAGTGTGATATGCTCGCCTGACATTCACACTTGTAATAAAATAACTCGGGTAGGTGAACAAACACTCAAGGTAATTGAATCAATGGTGACGTCTAGAAAGTACAACGTGGTATGTAATCACTTTTCTATTAGCTTGGATATCTTGGTTTGCAAAAAGTGGACCCGGTGCAGCGTCTGACAGGTTAAATAAGAAATGTTGTAACAAATTCTTCCAATGGGAAATAATGCCTTAATCAATACGATTACATCCATAATGGCACAGTCCCAACGTTTCAATGTCGAACTTTTCAGCAATAAATGCATTTCTAGCCATTTCGGAGCGTCATTCTAATGGTCGGGATGCCTCCAATGGTCATGTAGCTTCACCGAGGTTAAGTGCCATTCTACATTGTTCTGCTATTCCGACGAGGTTCAATTTCTGCAAGCATGCCTTCTGCAAAGTCTTCTCTGGAACTTCCTGTTGTTTTTCTAACTTTCTTTCTTCTTATTGATATTTCTTGCCTTCTTTCCTGTGGTTTGAGTCTCTAGTTTCCTCTTTCCATTCTTATTCTTATCTTCTCTTAGCATAGTAATTTCTCACTATTGAGGGTCTTTCAAAGGGTTCGAGGGTAATACTTCTTCTGTTACTACTTCTGGGGTAGGTGCTCTTCTCTCATGCATGGACAGTTTTTTCAAGCCCTCCTATGTTCTTTCAACTTCGACAGCTAAGTCTCTGGTCCTCAGTTGCTTCGACTTGTCCTCTTGTTCTTGTATTGGTCGCTCTATTTTTCTGGCTATGAAGTCCCTTAATTCTTGTTTTTTTGTTTTGTGGATTCCTCCTCTGCTTTTCTTCGGATCTGATCTTTCTCAATCCATGTCTTTCCTAACAAAAATGCAAAAGGAGCGTTATTCTCAACAAAATTAATGAATTCAAATTCTTCTTCGGTCGATGTTCCATGGGAAATCATAGGTATATTAGTCTCTCTTCCACATAGGGTTATCATATTTTCTTTAAACAATCCTATCCTTCCCAATTAAGGAATCATAGTAGGATTTCCCAAAATTTCCCAAGTACTTTCTGGCATAACATTCACGTCTGTTTCCTCATATAATACACAGTCTATGTCGAAGTATCCTATTCTTGTTTCTATACGCTGCCTCTCTTTTAAGATCTCTAGTAAACTGATGTCTTTGTGATCATTCAACGTTTCTTTCAACTGTAATAACATAGTCTCTGATTCTTTATGTTTCTTTAACATATCCTTAGTTTCTTGACCGTCTTCATAGTTTTCTTGTCTCATGTTCATCTTTTCAACTTTAGCAATCATTCTAGGGAAATCCAAAACCTCATGATCAACATATTTACAACAAAGACAAATAGGACCTATATCAGGGCATTCCTTAGCAATATGTCTCGATCTTTTGCAGTTATAACACAATGCCAATCCTCTCTTACTTTTAAATGATCCCCAAATTTTCTTGTACTGTGCACTAGGATCACAATGATGGACCTGCAATTTGCAAAAATTCTTTCTAAGGTCCTGCATCCACTTGTTAGTCCAAAAATTCTTTCTCTGCATAGGAATAACATATCTTTCACTATATCTATCAAATTTATTCAGATCAAATATTCTTTCTTCTAGCTATGCCCTAGTTTTTCAGACTAGGAAAAAATCTATCAAACATACCTAAATTCATACTTACGAAGATTTTTTTTTCACTTATCTTACCTTTACCAAAGCACAAATATTTAATCTCTTACCTCTTTTCTTTAGATCAAAATTCTTTTTCTTATCCCAGAGCTTCACAATATGATTAGAATAATGCGCACTACAGCAACAGATCTATGCACAGAGCTTCGTCTCTTTTCTTCATTTCCCAGCAATCACAGTTTCATGTCCCGACAACGGAACCATTTGTTGGCACATGGGAAGACCCAGGGTTCAACGCTTCAACAACGCACCAAAAAAACCCTAAATACTGTCCCTTTTGAAAACACATGTGAAGCAGATGAAGTCTCACCCGAGGTAGAGGCAGGGGGGGTTGTAGGACTCAGGTGTCTACAACCTAGCTAGGACACATATCTGTGATCACAACACTTAACATAACACTTAGCCCATAACATGCATTAGTTCATAAATCCACTCAAATTGAAGATTAAACCCTAAGTACACAACAACACAGTAATAATTATATCAAACACTTCCAATCACATAACATTAACTCAGATCTAGCATTCATTTACCATCAATAGAGTACTAAGAATCCATACATCTATCTACACACAACAAGATCGGTGCAATAAGAAGATAAGTACATAAACAACATGAATAACATTGCACAAAGCACATCAACACAGGATATACGTGGTTCGCCTCAGTGTGGGGCTACATCCACCAACTCTTCTTCTTCTTTATTAGTCTTCAAGCTTCTTACATTCCTCTGCTCCTATGCACAAATCCAGAGAGCCAACTCCACAGAGGACAAGAGATCTGTGTGCACCTCGCCAAATCCTTCTTCCATGATTTAGATCAGGGCACAAAGCCTTAGACAGTCTGTCCACAAAGTCTCTTACAATCACTTGCACTTAGCTCTGTAAGTCTTAACATACTCTAGTCATGCACTAATCCCATGACCTCAAAACGTGACCTCTATTTACATCTCCTAGCTACTTATTTATAGTTTATAAAAAGGGCCTAGACATGGGTAAACCCATGGGCCGACATCCCATACTTGTTACATAAACCCTAAAATCCCAAAAAGCCCGCAAAAATGGGCAATATCCCACGATCTTCACTTCGCCTGGGTGCTCCTTCTTCAACCAGCCTGTTGAAGTCCCAAAAATGGTCAAACATGACCAACGTTTCCTCAAAACTTGGTCGAGGGCCAACACTCTGTCTAACACATATATCACTATTGGTGTGAAAATGCAGATGTATACAAATCATTGTCTGTATATAAATGACTATCATGCATTGATATTTCTATCCCATGAATATATTTCCCTCTATTAAATATTCGCAGAGTTAAACATGATATTATTATCTACTTAAAAAGGAATTCACAAATATAAAATAAATTAGCAAGGAATTAACAAATACATCACTGTCCATGATATCGTTGTTCAATAAAAAGAAGTTAACAAATAAATTGCTATCTATTTATTCTATAAATCAATAAAATCGTTGTCATACATAGAACATATACAACGTAGTCTTTCACCTATTAAAAACGTTGTCATTAACATATTAAAACGTTGTCATTAACATATAAAAAACGTAGTGATTCACATATTAAAAACATTGTCATTCACATATTAAAAACACTGTCATTAACATATTAAAAATGATGTCATTAACATATTAAAACATTGTCATTAACATATTAAAAACACAGACATTGTCATATTAAAAATACAATCATTCACATATTAAAAACACAGATATTTTACCAATCAAGGTGCTAGGATTTATCATTAAAAACACAGAGATTATACCAATCAAAGCGTTGGGATTTATCATTAAAATTGCAAAGATTATACCAATCAAAGTGCTAGGATTTATCATTAAAAACGCAAATATTTTACCAATCAAGCACTGGGATTTATCATTAAAAATGAAAATATTATACCAATCAAGAATTGGGTAAGATGCCAAGAAATTGCAGAGATAATATGCGAAAAAATCGATCAGAGATGAATTGCAGAGATAATCATTCAAAAGAAAACGTAGAGATGAATCAATCAGAGATAAATCAAACAAAACACAAAGATGTTCATTCACAAGGAAAACACAGAGGGTAATCACTTAGGGATGAATCAATCAAAAACCTAGAGATACCCAAAGTTTAAGCAATTAAAAACGCAGAGTAAAATCATAGTTTAATCAATTAAGACACAGAGAACCAAACAACTCTAAGAATCAACATAGAGAATCAACGCAACTATGAGAATCAACACGGAGGAACAATGATGGTGGACTTGAGAGAATAAACGCCCATGCGAGAATTTCTTGTTGGGCAGAGAATGATCTCAAAGTTATTATCCATGCACATGAAAGCAAGGCATTTGAATCTAAGTCTTTAAACACTGGAGTGATGACCGTCGATTCGGCTCCTGGCCGACTATTCAGGCACAGACTAATAACTTAAAGGATCATGAAACAGAGGATAAAAACATAATCTACAACCAGATCTTCTCCATGGAGAAGCAAATAATGAAATAAAAGCGAAATCAAGGAATAAAGAAATCGAGGTAGGAGATACAAGAATGCAAACAAGGTTTTGAGTCTGAGGTTCATTCTGACCGCACGCAAAGAGACAGTAACTCATAAATAAAAGATACATTGGATAGCAAGGGTTCTTACTGAATAAATCAAGCGACAAGGGGATTACAATTACCGTAGGAATACATGTGCAAGAAAGCTCATGGAAATGAAATATTCAACCGAGTACAGAAAAATAAACATGTGTAAATTAAATTCATTGCAAGTAACAACTTTAACAGGTGTACCTTAGCCAATGTGAATGCTCTGAAGTCGTTGTCCCACGTGTGCTCTGTCCAACTCTCCCTTGTCGACCAATGTGACCTCACCGGTAACTCCCAACCAATACTAGGGGTAATCTTCTTCCCCTTGAGCCCCCCGAGCCGCAAAGGGGGCACGTACAAAATACCAGAGAATGCTAGCACCCAACTCACCTGGCAAGGTCGAGCTACCACTCATTACCCGAGATGGGTATTCCAACTCCCACAAGAGAATTTCAGTCAAGATAAAATTTCAGCAGTGTAATGTTATGCAAAAATATGAGATCCATACTCCTCCTCTGTCATATCTTTTATAGAGTTTTCAAATAATTAGTTTCTCAAATTCTCATTAAATTCCTTTTTCATTTAATTAATTTCGAAAAACCTCCCCCGTACACATGTCGCCCGATCCCCTAGTTGCACCAGAAAATTAATTTTATTAATTAATTAAATACTCCTATTTCCCTCACCCACCAAGAGCATTCCTAAAAACACTCCTCGATGTCCCAATATTCCCTTACAGTTATTAAATGACTTACGCCTTACTTAATTCCTAGTTAAGTTCATAAATAGAAAGTTCCAAAGGCTAGATTCGTTACTAATTTAGACATGCAACTTTTTCTTTAAGTTTCCCCCTTTTTTAAGTTTCACTTTTTCTTTAAGTTTACTTTTCTCTTAAGTTTCCCCTTTTTATAACTAAGTTCAAAATTAGTAGTTTAGATCAACAACCATTTACTCTTTTTATAAATTTAATCCTCCATTATAATTTTTTTTTTTTTTACGTTAATAATTAAAGTTTGAATTTCTCTTATTAGTTATTAAAGAACCTTTAGTGAATTGAAATTTTATAAAAAGAATCTTAGTGAATTAAAATTTTATAAAATAACCTTAGTGAATTAAAATTTTATACAAAGAACCTTAGTGAATTAAAATTTTCACTTTAATCCGGTTATACATCTAAATAGTTGTTTTTTTTTTGTTCTAAGGTTCTACTCAGACCTAGGTTTTTAATTCACTAGGCTTGGCGAAAGTTCTTAAGGGAAAAATTAGTCATTAAACTTTACTTATCACATCATTCATTTTAATACCAACTAGGTTTATTCACTTACTAGTTAAAATCACGACATGCCCTTCAGGAAGCACTACGTGCTCCAATGGTGCCACTCGTCTCTTTATGTTTTCCTTTCGCAATGTTCCCTTCAAGACACACTACATGCTCCAAGGGTGCCACTCACCTCTTTCCATTTTCCTTGCATGGCATGCCCTTCAAGATGCACTACGTGCTCCAAGGGTGCCACTAACCTCTTTCCATTTTCCTTGCATGACGTGCCCTTCAAGATAAACTACGTGTTCCAAGGGTGCCACTCGCCTCTTGACTGAACTTGGTAGACGTCAAAACCCTGGAGTCAAAACTTATCCAGGTGATCTTATGGGAGACTAAGGGCCTCTAAGGAATAAGGCCCTTGCTTTATTGCGCACCCCTTACAATCATTGTGAGCGATTGTGACATTCTTCTTTCATGACATCGTGGGTCTTCTCAAAATAGGTAATCTTTAACCTACAGTTTGACCCACGACACGAGTGCTAGTAGGTTGTGGCAGGGTTGCTACCACGCCTCTCCATCAAAGTCTCTGGTTGTTGTGCGTGACCCCTCTACTTGAGTCTGGTTGAAAAGCTATCGTCAGCCTACATCCATCAACTAATCATGTCAGCAATAATAATCAATCATCATAACATCTAATCATATGTACATATGTCACATCAACAACATTCAAACCCAAAAGTCCACTCCCTGACTCAAGTGAAGAAAGTGCCCTAAGATGTAATTGAAGTGTTTGAACCGTTTCTACCAGCTCGCCGTGTTCCTCCTCTGAGACAATTCTTTGTGGTTTCCTACTCATCTTGCCTATAATCCTTATTCTATCTGGCTATAAAACATAGATAGAAGTGCACTTATGAGGAGTGGATTCTGCTTTGTTCTTTTCAGGGATGAGAATGCCAGCAAAATGAGTCACTCCTTTTATGATATGCGCAATCACCCTCGAATGATTTAGAGAACTTAACCAGTTTCCCATGCTTTTCCACGAGTTGCAGCCATGATCATCTCTGATGCTGAGATCCTTCAGCTCACCTAAATTTAATGTACAATACTCTTTGTGCATCATCATGAACAGGTTCGCATCGCTCCAGTCTTCTCTTCCATGCTAATGAGTTGTCGAAGGTACTGCAATAAGACTTCCCAAGTCGGGGGAGGGGGAGATATGTAGCCACTGGACGCACGCAGAGGTGAGGTAGTAGGTGCTTATGTGTTTAGAGGTGAGGTGGGGCAGGTGGTGAGGGTTGTAGAGCCACGTGCTGAGGTGAGGGGGAGGGTGGTTAGGTGTCCAGGTAGGGGTGTTGGATTGAAATGCGACCCAGACCATGACCCTTTTCTCCACTATGGCCCAGATGACAATGGCCAGGGGAGCAAAATGCCATGTTTCAAATGTCAAGGTATGGGTGAGTGGAGAGGTAATCCATTAACCACTAGCGTGCCTTGATCCAGCTCAATTGCCAGGTTAGCTTGAGCATTGACCAATTGATTATTTCGTTGGAGGACATGGTAAAAGGAGATATTGTGAAAGAGAGTGTGAATTGTCGAAATTCTTTGGAGAATGGCTCTTAAATGGGGATTTGGAGGGTGGGAACCTTTGCGTACATTCCATATGATTATCTTGGAATCCCCAATCACCGAAAGGGAGTGTATGTTCCTTCTTTTGGCAAGAAGAAGACCTTGGTACAATGAATATGATTTAGCTTGATTATTTGTAGCTATGCCGAGATTCCAATGGAAAGAGAGAACTGGGTTTCCTCGTGGGAAAATGACAACCCCTCCTGATCCTGCCACCCCGGTCTTATATATATATATATATATATATATATATATATATATATATATTATTCAAATCTGTTTTTAGTGTTTTTTTCATGCTTCTTTCAATCTTAAAAATGTCTTTACCATTTACTTTTTTGAAGTTACGATTTTTCATAAAATTTTGTCTTCTTAATTAATTTATTGTTCCATACTTTTTAAATATAGTTAAAAACATCATTTTAACACATTGTTTACGTTTACTTCAATAAATCGAAAAACAATTGCAGTTAAATAACACTACTTTTGAATATTTATAAAAAAAAAGACACATTTATAGCCATATATCATTAAAAAACCTATACATTTTGGTACATATTCATTAAAATAACATGTCAAATAAAACATTTTTATGGACACAATTGACCAAAAAAGTTTAAATTTTATAAAAAATTATCATTTTCTTTCATATTTTTATACATTTGAAGTAAAAAAATGACAACATTTAATAAAATATTCCAATGTATAGTGATTCACATACAAATAAAATGAAAAAAGAAACAATAAAAAGATTCATCACAAAACAAAAATAGATACATCTTTATTCTTATTTTCAAATATGAAAGTTAAATCATTACAGTTATAACTCATCAAAAATTTGCAAAAATGAGCATCGTCTTCAAAGACATCTTTAAAATAATAAACAATATCATATATCCCAAATTCATCATGCTCAACAGACACATTATCATCTTCTTCGATGTCATTTTG
>JASDQU010203831.1:1446-18891 GCA_032191745.1 Picea mariana
AATGGACGGGGCCTTTAAATCCACACCAACAAGATAGTGGGGGACAAAAAAAAACAACATCACATAATGGGTACAATGTCATACCCTGATGACCGCGCGGTTCTTAGCACAAGTATAAAGCTGTGAAGTTTGGTACATAGGTCGAAGCTGTCCAAAGGACCATGTGAGAAGTTGCGAGGAAGCTTGGAGAGACATTCCTCAAGAGAAGTGGGTGCACAAATTCATTAACACATTGGACACAACTCCAATCAACTGGTACCTACAAGCAGATCTACGCCTCATCATTATAGATTGGGCAGGTATGACTCAGAACTTTTTCACTACCTTTTTATTCAAAATCAAATATCCTATAGTAGATCAAGCATTACAGGGTGTAAGACAAAAATTGTTTGAGGAGGCACCTAGCCTTCCCTTGGAACAAGAAGAGGACGAATGGACTATGCCTCTCCAGAGACTGCAAGGCTATTACAACATCAATGCTGATGAAGATGATGATCCTAGGAAGGTGAACATCACAGAAATAAAAGGCCAGAGATATGTGGAAGGACTAGGAGTTGAGCAACCATTTACTGGACAACCGATCAACATTAAGAAATTCAATATTAGAACAGATCAGATACCGAAGCTTGCAAATGTTTACTGATCACTCCATGCTGAAATACCTAGTCAACAAGCCAGTGTTGGGGGGGAGAATATGCATATGGATTCTTCTCTTTCAGAAATATGATTTTGATATTGTAGTTAAGTTAGGAAGAATGAACAAAGGTCCTGACCACTTGTCGAGGTTGGAACATGGAGAAGAACCGACTAGTTTGGAGGATACAATGCCGGATGCACAACTTCTAGCCATTAGAAAGATTGATGACCACTTTGTAGAAATAGTCCAGTTCCTATCAACTGGAATGACACCTAGTGAATATACCATCACCCAGAAGAAACATCTAGTAGTGCATGCTGCAGACGTTTCAATTATAGTGGGACAACTATACAAGATGGGACCTGATGAGATACCGAGGAGGTGTGTTATGGACGCAGAAAGACCGTCGATCCTTGCCGAAGCTCATGAAGGCATCGCAGGAGGACACTATGTAGGGAAGGAAACTGCGCAGAAGATTCTTAGGGTTGGCCTTTGGTGGCCTACTCTACATAGAAATGGTAAGGACTATTATAGAGCCTGTGATGTATGCCAAAGAGTTGGGAAACCGTACAGAAGAGATGAAATGTCATTAGCGCCACAACTGACCCTACAAGCATTTGAGAAATGGGCCATTGACTCCGTGGGACCTATAAAACCACCAGGGAAGTGCACAGGAGAAAGGTACATAATCACTATGACATAGTACTTGAATAGATGGGTCGAAGCAAGAGAAGTTAAGGACTGTAGTGCCACTACAACTGCGTGCTTCATATTTGATGACATCATAACTAGGTTTGGATGCCCAAAGATCCTTATGAGCGACCAAGGCACACACTTTATCAATAATACCATTGAAGCCTTGACTGAGGAATTTGCAGTCCACCATTAGAAGAGCACGCCTTACCATCCTCAAGCAAATGGGATAGTTGAATCATTCAACAAGATCTTGGAGACAATGCAAACAAAAATTTGTAGTGTGAACAGAGATGATTGGGATTTAAGAGTACCAGCAGTATTGTGGGCCTATAGAACCACTTGCAAGAAACTCACAATGCATAGCCCTTTTAGGTTGGTTTTTGGTCTCGAAGCCGTTGTCCCATTGGAATATTTGGTACCAATTTTAAGAATTGCTGCCTTCACAGATATGGATGACACTGGCACTATTTGAGAAAGGCTTGCATAGTTGGTTGAACTAGAAGAAGACATATTAATTGTAGGATTTCATGAACATGTTTAGAAGGAATGAGTGAAGGCCTACCACGATAGACACATAAAAAATAAGGTTTTTAAGCAAGGTGATCTAGTACCGATATATGACAGTAAGTTCATGAAGCATCCTAGAAAGTTTAGAACACATTGGCTTGGGACATATGAGGTTGCCTACGTTACAGAAGGAGGAGTTGTGCAGTTGAAGACTTTGAATGGAGAATGGAAGGAAGGATTAGTGAATGGGAGCCAGTTGAAATTGTATTATGAAAACCAGTTGCCTTGTAGCTCTCAGTAAAAGAAAAAGGAAAATGGTCTAGGTACCAGGTGCAGTTGAAACTGGGTACCCGACACAACAAAGACAGTCTGCACAAGGAAGGAAGGGAGGACTAGAACTGAAATCACATGCTGCACTGCGCAATCTAAGTTCTAAGTAAAACAGGAAGTTGAGATCTGAAGTGCCTCGAGATGAGTCACAGGTGAGTGTTGGGGGCCTTTTGGCCCTTGGTTAAGGAAACAAGCAAAGAATTAAAGAAGAAAAGGCAAAATGCAAACTGCGCGGAAGACATAATGATTATTATTGGGTTGAAGTGAGTAGAAGAGTAGAAAAGACAGAGCAAAGTAAAAGGAAGCAAGACTTTGGATGAGGAGATTGAGTATGATATATCAACAAGGAAGATGGATCATGGACAATGAAACAAACAAAAAAATCCACTATTGGATGCTTTTGAGCACCATGCGAGAAGGAAGGAAAGACAGGCTGGCGAAGCCCTAAAAATGCGGGTCAAGTTGACCTAGGGTGTTAGACACCTAAGGTTTTGGCATCTAGGGTTTTTACACTTAGGTTTTAACCTAAAGGTGTCCGAGAGATATTGTAATGTATAAATAGAGGTCTAAAGAGCCTAGGTTAAAGGTTGTCAGGTTGGTGTCATAATGGTTGTTGTTTTCCTTGTTATTTTGTGATCGAGTAAGGCTAACTGTGAGAGAGAGAGAGAGAAGTGCTGAGTACGAGAGCCTTCTATATTGTAAGATATTTAGTTGGGTGCGAAGATCAACCCTGTAGTTGGGTGTGCAGGGAGGGGAGAGATGCATAGAAGAAGAAAGAAGATCTGCTCGCTTAGAGTGCAGACAAGAACTATATGCTTCATCTTAATATATTATAAAGCATAGTTCTATGGACGTAGCCCTAGAGAGAGGGTGAACCACGTATATTTTTTGTTGTGTGTGATTGATGCTCTGCTCTTTGTCATCTGGTATACTGTTATTGCATTACTGTGTTAGATCTGATAGATAGTTGTGCGGAGTAGATCTGAGCTAATAAGTGATATATAACTACTGTGTTCTTGTATTGGATCCACTTGATATCCCCTTGGTTGTAGACATCTTTGTCCTACAACCCCCCCATAGCTATTTCGGGTGAGATTGCATATGCTTCGTAGGTGTTACTGAAAGGGCCAATGGTTAGGGCTTGTTGGTGCACTCTTGGAGCTGAACCCTGGGTCTTCCCTTGTGCCAACACTATCCCCCATGGAGCCTAATTTTATCACACATTCTTGCAAGGGGATGTTTTTCCTTTGGATTTGGCCCTTGGATGACAAAATGCGAAACAAGGGGGCTTAAAAACCTACAAATGTGTGTCATCCAAAGTCGGGGCACATTGTGCTAAGGCGTGCACATATCGGGAAAATGGATAATGCCACTTCAGTAATTTTTAAGTGAGGAAGGTGCACAATGCCCTGAATCCCCAAGAAGTGAAGTACCCAAACATTCAAGGATATAGCCCAAGGTTGAATGTGGGTAAAGGTGCAGAGTTCACGTGAGCTACGCCAAGGTTTGAAACACTAGTGTTGGCCGCAGGAAGAGGCCGCCACATTTTCCAGGTGCCAAGTTGACTCAACCGCGTTTCAATCCTGATGCAGGTAGTTAATGAAGTTGGGGCAGTGGTTGAAGAGGCCGCCACATTTTCTAGGTGCCAAGTCGACTCAACCGCGTTTCAATCCTGATGCAGGTAGTTAATGAAGTTGGGGCAGTGGTTGAACATCGTTTCCCCCATAAATGGAAATCTCAAAAAGGGCTAGCAGACTGCCTGAGCTTGAGTCTGACAGAGGCTACATAAACAGTCTGACATAGAAGATATCCACATAAAGCCTTGCGCCTGATAGAAGCTACATATGCAGCCTACCAAAGAAGACTTAGATGCAACACCTCGAATGTGGTATCTCAATCATGCCTCTGCGGTTATCGACAGTTTTCAATATAAATATGTAGTTATGATATTTTTTGATGGTCGATGGTTAAGCTAGGCTCTCGTATTGTAAACCTTTGAGGAAGAACTCTATTTCTCTAGTTATGTATTTTGATCTATGACTTCTTGTTTAATGAAAATCAACTTCTTTTTAATCCTATTTGCCTCTGATACAAAAGTGTCCATGATTGAAGGATTCACATGGATTGTTTTGACTATATTGTAATGTATGTTTGATTGTAGTAATGTTATTTATGTTCTTCAGTTTCCTAAAGTTTTTAATCCAAGAGGATCTTGTATTTGAATCTTTTCATCCTGAGGTTGCTGGAAGACCTGATGTCTATGGAAAACTTCTACACTCTCCTCACCAAATTCTTCCCTCTATTCACCCTTACTCCAACTTACCGACTGAAGTTAATTAAGACCTCACCTGCATGTGCATACCAGTCCATTTTTCTGAGTTAAATTGATATCATCTCAAGTTTGCACTCATTTGACCTCTTTAAAAACCAACCCGTGACATAAAACTCTGATGGGTATTGGGCTTACCTCCAACACAATTTGGAGGTGACTTCTAGTGCTAACATGAAGCAATAGTCTACCTTGATGACTCATTCAGATTATTGGGAGAATAAGCAAAAAAGGATTGCCACAGGAGATGACACTCCTCGCCTCATGATTTTCAAATTAGAGAACCTCATTCCCCCAATACCTTGCAACTTTCCCTCCTAAGGACACCTTGGTACAAAGAGTTTGTAAGGAAAATGAAGGATAAATGGATTGGGTTAAGGATGAACCCTCAACTCCTTATCCGTTCAACACCTATGGTTGATCTCAACCGAAAAAGGGAAGAAGAAGAGTGGGCTAGAGTTGTGAAAGATAAAGGATACCATGAGCAACAAACTATCACCAGTGTTGGCCCTCGACCAAGTTTTGGGGAAAATTCAATCAGCTTTGACCCATTTTTGGACTTCAACATTTTGGTCGAGGAAGGAGCGCCCAGGAGGAGCTGAGATCATGGATCTCACCGATTTTGAGGGTTAAGTGGACCCAGTAAACGGTCCTCTAGGGTTTTTGTAACGGGTTCATGGGATGTCGACCCATGGGGTTTTCTCATGATTAGGCCTTATTGTAAGGGTTTGTAAAATATAAATAAAGAAGAATGTATTGTAGAAGTAGCTAGCTAGCATAGTGAATGTAGTTCTGTGTGAACATAGTTTCTTTGTGCAAAGGAATGCATGTGTTTTAAGGCTTTGTGATTGATAGAGATTTGGCTCTGTGCCTTGACCTATTTGTGGAAGGAGGATCTAGTGCTCAGTGCATAGATCTCCTGTCTGGTGCGAAGCTCGACTTTGTGGCTTAGTGCATAGTAGTGAATGAATGTAATATTTGGTTGAATAATAAAGAGGACAAGTGGTTGGTGGACGTAGCCCCACACTGGGGGTGAACCACATATATCTGGTGTCTTATGGTTTCCTTTGTGCTATGTTATTTCTATCATAAACCTGCTTAGTTCTTTGATTATGCTGTGTAATAGATAAATTTGTTGTTTCTTAAGTGCTTTAGTTGTCTTGAGGGTAAATGAATGCTAGATATAACCTATAATGCTATGTGTTTAGGGTATATAATCATTCATTGTTACCACACTATTCTATATTTGATTATGTTCTGCGATGTTAATAGGGTTAATAATCTAATGCATGTCACTTCCTAAGTGTTAACAAAATATCTTGCGAAGTGCTATTATCACCGATTTGTGTCCCAGCCTAGTTATAAACACCTACATCCTATAACCCCCCCTTGCTTCTACCTCGGGTGAGACTTCACCTGCTTCGCAAGTGTTGCTGAAAGGGACGGTATTCGGGTTTTTTTTGGTGCGTTGTTAAGCATTGAACCTTGGGTCTGCCCTTGTGCTAACAAATGGTTCCATTGTTGGGACCTGAAACTATGATTGCTGGGAATTGAAGTAAAGAAAAAGAGAAGCTCTGTGCCTAGATATACGGTTGAAGTGCACAGTACTCTACTTGAATTATGAAGCTTTGTGTCTAGAGAGTAAGATGATCTGAAGAAAATATGTAAGATCCTAAAAGAGGTAAAGCTTTGTGCTTTGGTAAGAGAAATATAAGTGATTTGTTTTTTTTTTGAAAGTATGAATTTAAGTATGTTTAATAGATTTTGTCCTAGTCTGAAGGCTAGGGCACAATTGAAATAAAGAGTTGATTTGAGTAAATCTAATGGAAATGAAGAAATATATGTTATTTCTATGCATACAAATAGTTTTTGGACTAATAAGTGGATGCAGGAACCTAGATTTTTTTTTGCAGATTGCAAGTCCATCACTATGATCCTAGGGGAAGTGCACAGTACATATAAGGATGGGGAACATTTAAGAGAAAAAGAGGATTGACATTATGTTATAATTGTAGAATACTGAGACATCTTGCTAAGGAATGTCCCAAGGAAGGCCCTATTTGTCTTTGTTGTAAGGTTATTGGTCATGAGGTTGAGGATTGTCCAAGGATCATTGCTAAAGTTGAAGGGATGAATATAAGACAAGAAAACTATGAAGAAAGTCAAGAGACTACGAGCATGTTAGAAAATCATAAAGAGAAAAGGGAAAAGGAAGTTCAGACTATGCTATTACAGTTGAAAGAAACGATGGATGTTCATAAAAATGTTAGTTTGATAGAAATCCTGAAAGCAAAACAACACATAAGTGCAAGAATAGAAGACTTCGACATAGACTGTGTCTTAGATGAAGAAACACAAGTGAATATTATGACAAAAGAAACTTTGGAAATTTTTGGAAATCCTACTGTGGTACCTTCGCTAGGAAGGATAGGATTGTTTAAGGGAAAGATGATAAACTTATGTGGAAGAGTTACTAATGTACCTATTATTGTTCAGGGAACATTGACTAAAGAAGAATTTGAAGTCATTAAGTTTGTTGGGGACAATTCCCCTTTTCCACTATTGTTAGGTAAGACTTGGATTGAGAAGGATCAGATCAGAAAGAAAGCAGAGGAAGAAGCTATAGAAAGGAAAAATCAAGAGTTAAGGAATTTCATAGCTAGGAAAATAGATCGACTAATAAATGAATGAGAGAATAAGTCGAAGCAACAAAAAAAAGTAACAACACAGGAGGGATGAAAGGAAATTAAATTATCTATCAAGGTTGAAAGAAAGCAAGAAGGCTTGAAGAACCTATATATGCAAGAAAGAAGTATGTCCACTCAGGAAGTGTTAAGAAAAGGGATATTAACTTCAGACCCTTTGAGGGCACCTCAACAGTGTGAAGCCACTATGCTGGGGGGAAGATCTGAATAAGAATGGAAAGAGGATTCTAGAAATAGTTAGAGAGACTCAGATCACAGGGACGAAGGCAAGGAAGATCAATAAAAATAAGGCTAAGTTGGAAAAGCTACAAGAAGTTACATAAATTAGATGGAAGACTTCACAGACTAGAACCTCACAGTAGGCAGGTTCAGAGAACTTGAACCTCGCTGGAACAACATGTCCACGTATAATGGGACTTCGCCTTGGTGAAGTTATATGACCATTGGAGGCACCCCTACCATTAGAATGATGCTCCAGAATGGTTAGAAAACATATTTATGGGTTGATGGACCGCTTTTGGAGATTGAGATCGTGGTATAACAAACATATTTACATTGATGGAAGTATTTCACGACCATTGGAAGATTCGTCAAGATGCCTTGCTTATTTAACTCGTCGATCTTTGTGCTGGGACCGATTTTTTCTACCCATGATTGATTGAGATAAGCAGAGAATCTTCCAAGTGTCGAGATGTGCTATCTAAAACTAGACCCTACCTATCCGTTTGTCTACCTCGCCTATCCATTTGTCTACTCCGCCTGTCTGTTAAATGCTAGAATGTCAGGTGAACCTAACAAATTGGAGAATTCTCTCAAGGAAGTTATTAAGAATATAATGACCGACATACCGATATCTGAAGGTATCCAAACATCGCCGACTAGGGGAATGCAGGCTTCCCCTTCAACCGGACATCATTTTGGCCATGTCAACCCCGTAACTGAACAATGAAGTAAGCACTGCGACGATATGGCTAACGGGAAGTAGATCCCTTTGATCCTACCTGAATACATTCCACCTTTGGCTTTCACTGTTAAGCACGATGAAATCCCTCACGACTTTGAGTACTCCATTTTTACTGCGTACATTCCAAAAGCAATTCACATAGTCAGTAGTCAGTTAGGACAGATCCCGCTGTTGAAGAACAACGACTTCAACTTAGGAGACTGGAATAACTATGCCATGTTGGCTCCTCATCGCTCTATCTCATGAAGACAACTGGGAAGAAACTCGACCTCATCTCACAACCATGGATTAAAGGGTTGGCACAGTCCACTGTGTTGAAGGTGATGAACATCCCGCATTTTGGCTGCCACCAGGAGGTTAACGCTTGCGTTAAACTCCTCTTGTCGTGATATCATGGCGGATACCTATGGCTCGATAGAAGGATTATTGTGGATCCGATGTTGATCCAATAGATCACAGGCTTAAGTGTGAAGGGTCATAACCCTTAACAATTTTATCCAGGGAAGGCCTCAGACCGACCTCTGGTGCATCGCATCAAAGAATCTTACGGAGAGGTAGAGAAAGGAAAGAGAGGTTACAAGGTAGCCTCTATACAGGATGGCGTAATGCGCCTTGTTTGGAAACTTCTAGATGGAAAGCTAGTAAGGAAGAACTGCCCCACACAGGTCACCGTGTTTGTGGTGGACCTTGCAGGAAAGTGTGTGGAGGGCATGCAGATGAACTGGGCGAACTACTTCGTCAACGATCTAGAGAGGGATTTTCACGAAGCCCAGGTCTTGGAATATGAATTTCATTACAGTTGGTTGATCATCTTGATCACATTTGTTGCTTGGAAAATGCCTAAAAGAGCCACTTTTCTAGAGATAGAACCCTCAGAGATGTTGGACGCTCGTTTTTTCACCCTATGGTACACCAATGACATGACGAAGAAGTGGCAGTCCAATGCCGTGTTTCATGGATACTACCAACTGTTAAAGGTCTCCATCGAATCATTTCCATGCATGAAACCGCACACCCTACACCAGTACTGACCAATATCAAAGTTCCGCGCTAATCCTTATTTCATCTACATCACCGAGCACAGAGATGAGAACCAGAAAGAATTACAGTCATACTACAAGCTGACGAAGAATGATATGGAGTAGATCACAAATTAGTGGCTGGAGGAGTTTCTTGTACCTATCACTGATGCACAATTATCCGACACTGACACCATAGGAAGCCCCATAGTCATACGAGTTGAGAATGTTAGACAATCTAGTGGGACAAAGAAGAAGAAAAAGCAGGATGAAGTCCAAGACATAAAGAGTGATGAAGAGGACAACACTTATGAAGATAACGGGTCTAGCTCGCCAGGAGGAGGAGAAGACGAAGCAGAAGGACATGGAGGAGGACATGAAGAGAAAGGAGGAGGCGAAGCTTCATCACTTGAAGACCCCCCTATTGGGATAGTAACACCGCATAAGAGAAGGTTTCTCTAAAGAAACCCTTAGTAAGGAAGAAGACATGCGTCAATAAGCCACAGCTAGAGCCACTCTCACAAAGGACAACATCAGTCTGGTCCACAGAGCTATGGAGGACGCATCCGAAGACATATTGCATAGATATGGATGGAAGCAAGAGGAGCTCTATGGAAGGATCGAGAAGGAACTGAAGGAAGTACAACGAGCTATTCTTTTGGTCCGCGTAGTACCTATTGCACCGTCTACACCTTCCTTGTCGTAGACTATAGAATTGGGGGATGAACCAACCTAATTGAGAAGGCTTGTAGATGCAACAGAAGATCAGCTCCAGAGATCTCAAGAAGAGAAGGAGAAGGATACAAAATCCTTGGAAAAGGAAAAATACGAAGTCCTAATACATTTACGAGCAACGCAGGACAATGTAGCTGCCCATGAGAGGGATAAAGCAAAGCTTCAGGCGAATTTTCAAGAAGAAAAAACCCAACTATAGAGGGAAAAGGAGAAGTTGCTTATAGAGTGGGCCATGGTCAAAGAAGAAGTAAGTAAATCATATCACTCTGTGCCATTCTTGGTACAAAAAGAACAAGAGTCGATTGAAGCTCAAATAGTGAAGCTCACTGAGACCCTCCAACAACTTTAGGCTAGGATAACAGAATTGGAGGCCCAAACAATACCGAGCACCTTGCAAGAGGTGCGTGACCAGAGGGAGGAGACTACTAAGAACATGGTAGAAAGCATAAGATACCTCACCTCGGAATGTAAACAGTTAAGTGATAGAAGCAACCAAACATATGAACGCCTCGCTGAGGATCCAAAGCTAAGGAAGTTACAAGTGAAGTTACAGGAGGCGCAACCACAAGAATTCTTGTTGCAGGCGTAGATGAAGATGATCACCGCAGTGGAAATAATGAAGAGATCCCAAGAGCAGTGCAGATTATAGCAACAGATCACTGCCCTCCAAGGTAAGGTAATGGAAGTCACGTAGAAGCTACAACCTGTGCAAGACGAAGCTTGCAAGTTATTCGTAGATATTGATGGATAGGGATCACAACTAGATCAAGTGGTTGCACTAGTAGAACAATGCCTAGAAGGGCTTGTTATAGAGTAGATGATCCAGGAGCTCGCTGAGTAGGAGGCTCATGCGAAGCAATAGGTCGAGGAAATTCAATTTAAGCTCAAGATATTCGTAGTAACATTGTCCAGACCTGAGTGACTCAGGATGAGCCACAGGTGAGTGTTGGGGGCCTGTTGGCCCTTGACCAGGTTTTGGGGAAACTTCGGTCATATTTGACCCACTTTTGGACTTCGACACGTTGGTTGAGGAAGGAGCATCTAGGAGGATCTGAGATCATGGATCTCACATATTTTGAGGGTTAAGTGGACCCAGTAAAGGGTCCTCTAGGGTTTTTGTAACACATTCATGGGATGTCGGCCCATGGGGTTTTCCCATGATTAGGACTTATTGTAAGGGTTTGTAAAATATAAATAAAGAAGAATGTATTGTAGAAGTAGATAGATGGCGAAGTGAATGTAGTTCTATTTGAACATAGTTGCTTTGTGCAAAGGAATGTATGTGGTTAAGGCTTTGTGTTTGATAGAGAGTTGTCTCTGTGCCTTGACCTAGTTTTGGAAGGAGGATCTGGTGCTCAATGCGCAAATATCCTGTCTAGTGCAAAGCTTGACTCTATGGATTAGTGCACAGTAGTGAATGAATGTAAGATTCAGTTGAATAATAAAGAGGTGAAGCAGTTGGTGGACGCAACCCCACACTGGGTGAACCATGTGTATCTAATGTCTTATGGTTTGCTTTGTGCTATGTTATTTATGTCATAAATCTACTTAGTGCTTTGATTATGCTGTGTAATAGATAAATATGTTGTTACTTAAGTGATTTACTTGTGTTGAGTGTAAATGAATGCTAGATCTAACCTATAATGCTACATGTTTAGAGTATATAATCATTCATTGTTACTGTGTCGATCTATCTTTGATTATGTTCTGTGATGTTAATAGGGTTAATAATTTAATGCATGTCACTTCCTAGCATTAACAAAATATCCTGCGAAGTGCTATTATCACAGATCTGTGTCCTAGCCTGGTTACAGAAACCTACGTCCTATAACCCCCCTTTGCTTCTATCATGGGTGAGACTTTTGCTGCTTCGCAGGTGTTGCTGAAAGGGCCGGTAGTCAGGGTTTTGTTGGTGCGTTGTTAAGCATTGAACCCTAGTTCTTCCCCTATGCCAAAAACTAGGTATGTGGCCTGGTATATGAGGCAAAAGTTCAGTGAGAAACAACATGGTGTTGAGTAGTAGCAGGGTGATGAACAACAAGAAAATGTTGAACAACAACATCTTAGTGAACAACAACAAAGTACATGGTAGGTATTGTAGTAATAAGATAAAATGAATAAAATTTTGTTGCACAAAGTGTCTGCAAAGTGTCAGTTGGGAGGTGATGATGAGCCCAATTATTTGCTATTCTAAAGGCTCATCTTTGGCACATTTTCCCACCAAAATATGACTTAATATTTTCTTTTGACCATATTTAATAGTAAGTCATGGATATTTTTCATGTTGCTTAGTGAATGTGTGTTGAGGTGGATTTTTGTGTATAATTTTCCTTGTTTCTCTAATTGTTTTGCCAAAGATGTGTATTCCTCCAAGTAGGTGGAACTTTAGGAGTCAGGGGCACCAACACCCTAGAAACAAGGGAATTTGTCTCCCTCAAAGCACTACCACCCAAGGATAAAGAGAAATTATCCCCACCTACCTACAAGAGTGCTCCTTGTGCATCAATGACCACTCCTGATCAATAATAGGAGACATATATGTAATGGGATGAGATCCCTCATTTACTCACTTCTCTACTCGATTTAGGAATGAGGTTGAACTCTCAAGCTATATACAAACCTCTAGTATATGATAGTAGGAGGGGAGAATTGTTGATAAGTATTGTATTGAGACCTTGTGAAGACTTTTTGTCGAGACTTAGAGCTTTTTTCTCTTGATGTATTCCTACTGTTAATGAAATAAATATGGTTCTACTTTTAGTTCATTAAATCTTATTTTAGGCTCTTTGTGCTTCTTGGGTAAGGCCCATTCAAGAGGGATCAAGGACCCTGTTACTTTCTATAGTTTCCATGCATGTTAATTAGTGATTAGATAGTATTTCATTCCCGTTTGAAGTTTGATATAGCTTTGCATGATCAAATCCATCTTTTTTTAAGGTTATCACTAACCAACTAGTTATAGTTATCACTAAATAGCTAGTTACAACATGCATCCTATATAAATGTTCAATAAACCTTTTGGAGCACTCTTAGGTGCCTCCCAAGGCCAATAACCTCATATACATTTCATTTATTTATATTCTAGATTTCTTCATGCTTTTAAAGACTTACACTATTTTTTTGAGCTTCATTTTTGCTTCCTGTAGGAGTTTCCTGTAGAAGCCACACAGTTCCTGTAGCATTGTACAGTTCATGTAGAACTGCACAGTTCATGTAGAACTGTATAGTTCATTTAGAAACTTCCTATAGGACAATTTTAGTCTCAAAGTTAAATTCAACTTAGTCTTCTTTTGATAAAAACACCACTAGACAATAAAAACACATATGGTTGCCATTGATAGAAGGATTAGACACAAAATAATTTTCTTTATTCATGCATTAATTTAGCCTCACTTCAATTACAACTTTCTATCATAGATTAGATTGAATTCATTTTCTGTTCTTAGTTTAATATTTATGATTAAGTATCCTTTACTTCCACTAGAATAAATTCTTCCCATGCATTATAGATTAGTTGTACTTATAGATTGGGTTCTTTGTCTTCAACAATAGTTTAGAGTTGCTTTCTATCATTTTCATTTTTCTACATCATCCCACACCTCTTAAACTTTGATCAGTCCTAGACCTTTGGTACCGACAATTGCATACTACACACATATTGACACAAAGGAATTTAAAGGGAGAAGAACTACCAATTTGTTTCATAAGTAAGATAATACATGACTATGAATTGAAATACTCAGAAATAGACAATCAATATCTTTATTTGGTTAAAGCAGTATCACATTTCAGAACATATGTTTTGTCATCCCATGTTTTAACTTATGTCTTGAACTCTCCAGTAAGGATGCTTCTTAAAAACAACTTCGAGAAAGAAAATGGGAAAATTGGTTTGCTAAAATACAGGAGTACGATATTGAGATCAAGCTTCTAAGAAGTCAAGGGATAAGGATTGTGTAAATTGATGTTATATCAAGATTTTCCTCACCCTATGCAAACTTGCACAGAAGCCCTTTTTCCATTTCCCTATGCAGACTTGAAGTCCCTTTTTGCAAATCCCAGAGCTAAAAACATTATTTTTACACATATACATGCCCTATCTATAGTACAACATGTGTATACGCAGGTTGCACCACTACGACCCGCGTACATTGGTATTTGTGCCCAAAATTAAAAAATGGTGTCAGGTTTCCATGTCACGTCATGAGATCCATGACCCATGACCTTCCATATTCTGGAAATGTTCTGAATCGACCCTTCAGTTCCACTTGAAGGCTAAAAATGGGCCAAATCCGAGCTATGGAAAAGGGTAGAAGAATTCAACTTTGAGAGCAAAGTTACTCTGGAGAAATTATTCACTTCATATTGAGTTTGAATCCCTTTGTCCTTTTAAGTCTGAACACATTGTTGAACCCCCAAGCTCTTCCCTACTTGATTGAGAACCTCATTGTCTCTCTTATATGAGCTTTCCTTTGGTGGAGGATTGAAGTGGTGGAGGCCTAGCTGGAAGGGAATTAGTTTCTTGGTTCCGAATCGTGTTGGCCCAAAAGTTTGTAATTCATTCACTTCTGCTGATTACATTTTAATAGAAATACTCTTTTCTCGTCCAATTAATATCTTGCAAATATTTGAATTGTTATTCCATGGGCATATTTGTTATGAATGTTGATGTATTATGCTATTGAATGTGCTAACATTATATATTATTACCATATGCTTGCGTTTCTTGGTTGTTGAGGACAAGTTGTAGGTGTATTTCTTTGAGTCAATTGCTCAACAATGGACTTCATTGAATGTCTAGATGAGGTAGGCAGTTTATATTGTCTTGCTAGCATACTTGTTTATATAGCATGCCTAAGATTATAGTTGATTTCTGTAGTCATTTTTGTCCGTTGTGGTTACCCCTAGCCATAAAGATATTTTCTTCGTAACAAAATTGGTGGCCATACTGGGCATAAAATCTTCTTTTTTCGGGGTTTGAAGTGTTTTTCTCCTTAGATTGCTCTCGTTTATATTGAGTTTCTTGTCGTATGACTGCTTGAAAACCTCTATTCATTTTGGGTCTGAGTTTCTTAGCCTTCTCCTTAGCCTGGCTATGTTTTGACACATATATGCTGGTTTTTCCTAACAGTGGCGTACATACGCATGCTGTCCTTCTGCAAGAAGCATATATATGTGKTTTTTCCTTGAACAGTCGCGTATATCACCCTTTGTTTCTTGGTTTTTGGGTTTGATGGTTGCTGGGTAGGTTTTGATGATTGTTGAGTCTTCTTGGGTCTCTGTTATGACTGTTAAGTGTCCGTGGAATGACAGGGAACCTTCCTTTGGTTGAATTTTTGGGCGGTGCCTTTCTCATCATCCTTTTCATTTGATTGTCCTTATGTCTTGGGCTAGGTGGTTTGCTTCTTGATATCCTACTTGGTTTTTCTCTATTTACATACAATAGAGTTTTTATATCAAGCTGTTATTCAGTCCTTGCATTTTCATTCTTTTATATTGAAAATACAAAAATATTAGGCGTTTTACAATGTTGGTATTTGATCGTTTGAGTCTTTATCATTGATCTTAGTACATGTAAAGAAAGATTGCATTTTATTTTAGAATTGCATAACTGAATTGAGAATTGCATTTTGAAAATAATATCATTTATTCAAAATTGAATTTAAGACTTTGCATTGTATTCATATTTATTTATTTTACTTGTTGAGTCATAACATCACTAGTTTCACGACCACACCTTTTTGAGTAAGCAAGGCCGCTAAAAGTAATGCTATAATTTAAAATTGATTAGTAACGATTTTATTTTTCTAGGGTGCACAAACTAGCTTAGGATTTAGAGCATTGGAATAGGATTTTGTGAGTAAAATTCTCCAAGGCTGTTAAATCAACATATGTGTCTGACCAAGGGAGTGGAGAAATCCATTGTATAATCAGTGATATCAGGAGGCTCCGCTTACACCAGATTTAAGCATGAGGTCACATGAGGTTGGTTGAAGGGATATCCCCCCGATACATTCTTAGCGTAAGATACATTTCTGGGGATCTATTCATATATGGGGATATTGCTAGTACCCTTACCTCTATGAGAGGCAGTGCATTCAAGGTTTCAAGCTTTGTTACCCTGCCCATAAGGTGGACCTGACTTACAATTGTTCACTTGTGCATCGATTATATCATGGTTTCTTAGTTGCTTGAATTAGGCACCACATAGGTTACTTGCAAGGGTTATTCTGCAAGTACCCTGGGTCATATAAGGGTCGGAAAACACACAACCTTTATGGAGGATTACCTATCTGGGGGGATCTGACCAACTGGTTGTTAAGCCCACAAGGGCCCTTATAACTAATTCTGATACCTTCGATATTTAGCAGAGGAGTCTTATGCCCCTTTTGGGTGAGGCATACCTACTTTAGAGAGGGAGGCCCCTTTCAACCACTTTATACTGTTTGTGTGCATATTGTCCTTTTGATTATTTTTGGTGTGCTCTTTGATTACTAGTTGGCCTTAAGATTTTATACCATGCCTTGAGTTGTCATTATCATGGATAGTGGATTTCCTATGGTTCCCTCCTTTACAACTACCCCCCCATGAAATTCACTCATTTCATGGGGATGAATCCGTTTGATTTTTATAATGGTATGAAAATTTATGATACTCAGTTCATGCCTTGGGTCTCTAATCATTTTCCTATTGATACGCCCAACATGCCTTCACCCTTTCCATCCTCTCCCTTGCCTACTTATATGAATCCTAGTTTTAGATCCGGGGGCATGATGACTCCACTGTCCACATATTCTTTTAATAAGAGTCATGTCCCTCAACCAACTCTCACTGTGGGAGGTTTGAATCTCCCCTCTTACGGATCCAATCCTAGCCACGATTTTTTAGGAGCTAGTACTCAAATGAGTGGTTATTCTACTTATTACACCCCATCCATGTATCCTTCGTCCGCTATGCCAGTTCCTACAAAAACCTTTCCCATGAAGGGTCCCCATATGTCCTTTGGTATTTCATACATAGGGAATCAGTTTTATGGTACGGGCTACCCTCTTCACGAAACCCCTTTACATGGGGGAAATGTATATCCTCACTTGAATAATCCTTATCATGCTTTTGTTTCTTCGCAGACATCTACTTCAATGATGATGCCTATACAAACCTCTATGGATCAATTAGGTAGAGGATACTACCTTTTCGGATAGGGACAAGGTGTAAGCTAGGACCCTTCCTGGCCTGCAATGTCTCAAAACCAGTCTTTCCCAGGACCTTGGTCTCAAATGCCACAACTCACCACCGCCACCAATCCAATCACTGCAAGTCATACTGGAATTCCATTACCAATCTCTTCTAGTCACATTGGAGATTGGTTGATAAACTCTACAAGTCATGTTGAAGACCAATAACTAGACACTGCAAGTCACGTTGGGGGCTTCACTCTAGTCTCCATGAGTCATACTGACATCAAATCTCCAACCTATGTACATCATGTGGGAGATGAACCTCTAGCCTCTGATAGTCACGCT
>JASDQU010203833.1:0-11265 GCA_032191745.1 Picea mariana
CTGTGTTGAACGGTGCTTATCCCTTGGTGTCGAGCATAGGAGGTTGGCCCGAGGCCAATGTATATTTTGCTAAACATTATGTTAATTTTTCAATAAACTCTGCATAAATGCCAAGGCCAAGGGGCCATTTTGAATTTTTTGCCACATTCACCAAGTTTTGCGAATAAAACAATTTCGTCTTTGCCCACCAGAACCAGACTTTTACCCTTTCAAACCAATCCACCCTTCTGCTAAAAATTGCACCAAAACACTTTGAAGCTCGGGCGCAAACATTCATCTTGTGCTTGGTCCCTGTCGAGCATTTTTCGCTGCCTTCACCCAGCGACGTGAGCGAAAACATATGCCTAAAAAGATAAATATCAGTCATAAGATGATTCCCTATTTTATAGGGTGATAACAAGAGGCAATCCTTCTTCTGTCATTGTTTTCCTATTTGGACTTCCCAAAATTAGCCTTAGGTTGGGTGGAACCTTGAGGCTTAATTTCACTAAAAACATGGGAGAAATCATCCCTCGGATGCATACGGGAGGACATTGATTTTGTTGAGTCGGTTGAAGGAAATGAGGGGGAAGCAAAAGCTTTACCTTCGTCTTGCACATGGGGAACTTCAGTTTTAATTCGTTTGCTTGCATGGGAGGACTGAACAGGTGAGTGTGCAGGGGAAATTTGAGCATTTGGGTTTACAGGTGGAGGAGGAGGAGACAATGACAAGTTGGGCCAGCCAAGATGGTGGGAGACTGTCGAATGAATAATCTTGTGCCATCCATAATTTTCAGGAACTTTTGGTTGCATAGATACATGGGGAGGTACAGGGATACCAGGGACATTTTGGGGCTAGAAAGGAGGCCTCTCTGGTCTAGGTTGAATTATCCCTTGCACAATCCAATTGAATAACCCATCTTGAAAAAGTTGTTTCAACTCCTGAGAATCGGCATCAAAATGAATTGAGAATCTGGGCCTTCTAGGCCCTCTGTTCCAGTTACCTCTTCCCCTATTATTTCTGCCATCACTGCCTCTGTTGAAGAAAATCATCATGTATGCAGCAATTTATTAGCAACTAGCCCTTAAGATACCATACATGACATTCTCTTTATATGAAACAAATTTTGGCTCATAAATTGACACAATACCCATGCAATTCAATCCATAATAATTATTTAATAATTGTCAAATGAGCAGGAAGTGAATTAGGGTTCATGTGATATCTGGGGGGATTGTAATGAGGGAAAAAATGATATCATGACAGGGAATAAGAACACTAGCACTGCTCAACAATTCATTAAATAATTGATTGTGCAATCAATACCAAAATATATTAGTTGCCACTTATTTCTATGTCATACCTTTATCATGTTAATACAGAGTTTTAAATTTATTTAATAGAACAGGGCGTGAAAAAAATGAGATTGGGATCATGAGGGGGGTATAATGAGCGAAAAAGTGAGAGTATGAGAGGGAATAATACGGATAATGTTCATAAAAAATAATTTAAATCAAACAACGTCCATAACTCTGTCTAGATCATAATCCAGTAATCATCCATTCTAAAACCAAAATCATTTAATTGTTCCTTATTTACAGACAGAATGCTTGTTGACCTCAATAAAAAAAAAAACAATTCGTTTGCCCAGAATTCTTCAATTATATCAATCTTTGCATCTTATACAATAACTATGCAAATATCATTGCCAATTCCACAGTAACATCATAACCATTCGAGCCACAGTCCTGCAGGTTCCAGTGCTAACCTTTTCCTTTTAAAACAAACACAATATGCACAGTGATTCCAATTATCCATGTCCAACATTCATCATTTGCAATCAAATAACAATAGACCCAGTACTAACCATCAACAGTCGAATTTCCAACACTGACTGACATAATCCACTGTCATCAAAACAATAATCGGGCCTGATTTAATCACACATGGGTCTTCAACAATATAATTGACACCAATCCTAATTCGAAAGCAACATTTCATCAAAGAACATGTAACCTTAACCTGAGATCTATGTACATTAAACATGTACAGACTTCCTTTTAAAAGAAATGCTCAATAAAAGACAGAGCCATATAATGTGCGAGGAGAACAGAAGCATATCACCACAGGCATCTCCTTAAATCTTGATAGGAGAAAGATCGCGTCTAATGGACCAATCACACACAGGTGCTTTTAAAACTTAAATGGAATCATGATCGTGCTAGGGTTTAACACAACGATGGATAGAATAACCATAATCGTCCAAATAGAAAGTTCTCGGGGCTATAGATAATCCATACCCTTTCCTTTTTCAAACAAATTTATCACAGAGAAGAAATACAGAGACTTGATCAAGAGACGGTCTTTGAAGTTAGAGATCCTATGTTTTGTCCCATGCACAAAATTTGATATCTATAAAAACTATTGTCCCAACCCATACGAATTTCCTCTTTTGTGGCTTGCCTTTCTTGACTCACACTCTTCCCCAAGCTGATTGTACTCAACCCTCATGTGCCCAATAACTTTGGGATGTGACCACTCACACCAACCCTCTTACATGTATTCAATGATTGGCTTTGGGAACACTCAATGAAAAATGGGAAGGTTTGTATACGATACGCAAGTTTGGGGAAAATGGGTTAGATTAATATACATGGGCATTTCCCCCTTTGACCCCACTCTTGGTCATTATCCTAGACACTTCCCTCTCTTGTGGATTAATTCATCCCCCATCTCTTGTCCATGTCCCCTTTAGCAGTTGGATTTATCCATTCTTTCATCGTAGGGGAGATAGGCTATAAAACTACTATACCCTTCGGGTATATCACACGGCCTCTTATAGACCCATTGTCCAAGAATGAAAATGACTCTTACATATTTTTCCCCAAGGGTTAGGTCAATTAGTAGATTCTCTTGTGTGAAAGTGTTGAGGCCACAACAACCCCCCTTTACTTTTTATTTTATAAGCAAAAGGAAAGGGGCTCCCTACTGAAATTTTCAATCCTAGTGCCTAATCATCTAATGCTTGAGCCTAATATTTAGTTTTGTCTACCTTGAGGGAGTTGGGATTCTGATCTTAATTGATGGTTGTCTTGGATGAATTTGTTGTTGATAATTTTTCTAAATGGCTAATTCAAACTATCCATCTTCCTTCTTGCATGTGGTGTTTCATGTGTTCGTCTTTATGCTTTCGCATGTGGATCCTACTCTTTTGTTTTGAACTCTAAGTTTGAATCATAAAATAACTAATCCTTCTTCTTAGTTGAGAATTGTCAAATGTAGTATCAAGACACTTATCTACAACCACCCATGATTATTATTGAAGGAACCTAACACTCATTTATAATTTTGTTTGAAGACAAGGAATATGATATTTATGGCATATTGGAAAGTCTTCTTTTGATCGCATGACTAATCTCATTTTATGTTTTGTAGGAGCAGGTACACAGGGTCACTTCATTTGCGTGACTGCTCCAGCCTTGATATGTTAGCGAGAGAATCCCTTACTTCTTATCCAAAACCTTGAGCTTGATTCTTACCAGCATTTCCCTTATCAGGAAGAGAATTACCTTGGTTTACAATTTCCCTGAGATCCGAAGCTCCCAAGGCTATCATATGCACTTATCCCACAGTCATGTCCCCAAGCCTCCTCAAATTGATCTCTATCAGTCCCATTTTTGGTCTCCCCTCTCTCTGAAACCCGGGCCTAATCCCCATTGAACTTCACAGATGTAAGTCTTTGTCATGTCGTCGCCTAATGCATGTTTGCTATTTGTCGCATTTGTATCATGCATAGTGATCTGGCATAAGGACCTTTTCCTTGATCTAGTTGTATTTCCACTCCTCGTGATCTTAGCATGTTCACCCCCATAGATGTTCATTTTGACTAGAATGGCATGTGTCGTGTGTTTGGTTGTTGTCGATCTTCTTTTACCATTTGTCACTATTTGTGACATTGATTCATCACATGAAGTGTCCTCTTCTTCCCTTCGTTTCTTTCCATTTGTCACAGCTAATGGCAGTGTTCTTGATCATCATATCACCTATTTTTTCTCCTTTCGGTTTCTCAAAACCTACCTGACATGCCCTATTCCTAATTCTGGGCCCTAAGTGTGGAACCATGACTGGAAAAACCCTGATCGATGGAACCAAGGGGGGCATGGAACCTTGACTTTTGTGTGATTTGGCCTAATTTCCTAACTTGTATTTTATTTTATTATTATTTTATTATTATTATTATTATTATTATTATTATTTATTTGTGTGTGTGTGTGTGTGTGTGTATTCATTTAGTTCACAGCACCGAAGACCAGTAGTTGCTACGTCCATGGAAAACTCCCCTGAAATATGCGAGAGAACATGGGGACGCCAGGATTGGCGAGATATTGATTGTTCAACAACATGAGCAATATACTCAACAACAAGAGTATCTTATAGACCCATTAAGGGCATCACATGTCACTTACAATGAATTGAACCTGGGTGGAGAGGATAACAACCATTTCTATTTTACCCTTGGTTTTTGAAAAACCATATGGTTTATTTGCCCATGGTTTGTCCCCATGGTTTTCCTCTAAAATTTACTTTAGATTTTTATTTTTACATAGGGGAAAACTAATTCACTTTAGATATGTATTGTTACATGGGGTGATTATTTGTTTTCTATTTTACCCTTGGTTTTGGCAAAACCATATGGTTTATTTTCCCATGGTTTTCCCCTAAAATTAACTTTAGATTTTTATTTTTGCATAGGGGAAAACTAATTTACATTAGATATTTATTGTTACATGGGGTAAATATGTTTTTACATGGATAAACCGTTTGTGTTACTTGAACAACTATTAGTTAAATGATTTGTTTTTCCCAAAACCTAAGGTTTACATAGGGGAAAACTAATTTACATTAGATATTTATTCTTACATGGGGTAAATATGTTTTTACATGGATAAATCGTTTGTGTTACATGAACAACTATTAGTTAAATGATTTCTTTTTCCCAAGACCTAAGGTGCAATAGGTACATACTAATTTTTCTCATATATCCGTAAAACTAAAAAGCAATTTGACTTTTCATTTTTTAATATATAACCATTCCCTATTTTTATTTTTATTTTCATTTTTATTTTGTTTTCCCTTTTACCCCCTTTCTAGGATGTACATATTCATTTGAACTTTCTCATGAATTTAGTTTTTATATTATTTTATTTAGTTTATTTTTTTAATTAATGTTTTATTTTTCCCTCACCCACAAAAATTTAACGTATATCCCACGAGACCTTCACTAGGTCCATCCCCATTGGTCCTCACATTTCCTTCATGATAATTTCCGTGGGAAATTAACAACTAACATACACCTCCCTATTTTTCGGGAATCCTTCATATTTTCATGGAATCCATCCTCCCCTCCTCCCGAACACATTTAAAACTTTATGAATATTTTATTATATGCCCCAAGACTGAGCCATATGAGAATCAAACTTAGCCTTATTATAATACTATTTAATTGATCTTAAAAAAGGCTCATTGGAACATCCCATCAGAGTCAAACCCTTTGCATGTCTTGACCTGATCATTTTGACGAGCCTAAGGGAGGGGGTGTATTATTTTAATATTATATTACTATTTAAGATTCTTCGTCATTGGGAGATCTCATGAGAGTGGGTCATCGGGATTTTTCATCGTGGAATATATTTACAAGACCTATCACCTCCCTCACCATAAAACCCTGATGATCATCCATTCCAACATGTCATTTTTAATATTTTATTCAAAGATTATCTCATAATATATTTATGGGAAAATGTGAAGTGCCAAAATTTTAATACCATTTTAATCTCCTTTAAATTCCATGTCATCAAGAGTGTGAGATGGAATGGGAAGTCTTCGTCATCGTTGGAGAGGTTATCAGGACTTACTACCTCCTTTACCATGAGACCCCGATGACAATCATGCATTATAATAATATTTTTGGGAGGGTTTGAATTTTACATTATTTAATATTTTTTTAAAGGGTTATTTTAATCATATTTGGGAGATGGTGCACCCATGGGGGCAATATATTTTTTTAATATTATTCATTATACCCATTGGGTTTAAGCTTGCTATGTCATCGGAAGAACCCACCGTGAGATAACCGTCATTGAAGGTGTGAGCTAGAGTGGGAAGCATGCGTCGTCGTCAGAAAAGTTACTAAAGCTTACTGCCATCCTTTACCCTGAGACCCAACAACCATCCCTTCAGAACATTCATTATTTTAATATTATATGGGATTAGTTTAATATCATGACCGGAAGACATGAGCCATTGCAAAATATATTATTTTATATTTCTCAATCCATTGGAGTGTCGTCAAGAGTGAGAGCTGGAGGGTGAGCTGGACTTACATCGTCATTGGAGAAGTTACCAGGGTTCACCTTTTACATTCACTTACCATCTATGTCGATGACGAAGACCTTGGTTGGGGGGAATTGGGGGAATATCATATTGTGAAAACTTTGAGAAATTTATTCCCACGACGAAGACCTAGGACCATGTCCCATTTTGGTGGGGAGGGGGTAATTATTATTTTATTATTTTTGTTTAATTTATTTATTTTTTATATTTTATTTTTCATTTTTTATATTTTATTAATTCTACTTTCACTTGGTTGGGGGGAATTCTTTATTATTTTTATTTTTATTTTCACATTAGTAGGGGAAAATTAGATTATTTTTAATTTTAATTCTCGTTAATTTTCACATAGATTTAGGGTAAATTTTATTATTTTTGTTTATTAATTGTAATTAACGTAGGTGAATGTAATTAAAAAATTTTATTTTCTATTTTGTTTTTTATTTTTATTTGTTTTCCTAATTTTAGGAGGAAAATTAGCCAAAATGATATTACAAGCCATGGGTCCTATGCCTGCCTAGGTTCTTATTCAAATTAGCTAAAGAAGATAAAACCATTTAAACCACTTAGTTTTGAATTTTCTTATACATGTGGGATTTGTATTTGCAGGTTAAGGATCAACGGCTAAGATTCACCCACATGCATGATGAGAGGGTTGTTGAGCACCATTTTTTAAGTGGGCATAACTTGGGTTGCATGTGTCAAAATTAATCCCATGAAACCTCGTTGGAAAGGTGTCGAACTAAGAATGCAGTGGCAGAGGTGTTCGGGCCAGAAAACTGACAGAAGATGTCAAAAAACGCAGAAAACGGCATATTGCGGATTTGGGGGCAAAAATGGTTGTGTGGACTTCAAACAGACATATTCAGGGCTATGGGAAACAAAATCAAGCTCGAGATAGCTTTTCGGAAAGATGGAAGAGAGAAGAACAAGATGGCATAGAAAATATTGGAAAATTGAGGGCATAAATGCTCTAAAAATGCAGAACATAGAAGATGTTCGGATTTAAATGAAGAATGGGTTGGGAAATGTTCTAGCAGTTGCAACTCAAGCTAAAGGAGTCGAAATCGAACCAGCAAGAGCACAATAGAAGGATGAGATAGAGGATAAAGAAGCAAGACAATTTTAATCAGCGGACAAACACCAAAAATGCCTAGAAACATCTCAAGGAATAGAAGAAGATGAAAATGGGCGAAGTTAACAATATTTGTATATAAATATCATTTGTAAAACACATGAGGGCGAAAATAACCACCCAAGAGTCTCTTCATCTTCTGTTTGTAACTCCCGCATATTCATTTTAAAAAATGTAAAAGAATTTTGAAATGTAAAATAACAAAACAAAAGGGAAAAATAAATGAACAACCACGAGAGCTTAAGAGTCCCTCTTGTTTTATAAAAGAGAGCTCATTGAATGGAAGAAGGGACTTTTTCCCTTTGTAAAATAAAAATGGTACTATTGCTTATGAATGGATAAAGAGCAAGAGGCAGTCTAGAAATTTGTAATTTTGGTAGATGTACATGAAACTATTCTTTGTGCATTTGTCTTCTGCTTGAGTAGCATAGAATTCTTTTGTATGAACTATTTATTCACTCTACTCTATATGCTCATGTTGTCATATGTTTCCTTATGAGTACAATAATAATGTTATGAATGCATTGTACAACTAATTGTTTATGTATCTATAGCATTGTTGTTATCACTTATCATTAGCATACATGAATTATTTATGATTATGATGGTATTATCTTTCATTGTACTCATTTTTTTAGTTTTGCTCCCAGGACAAGTTAGCAATAGTTAGATTAGATTAGTTTTCATTTAGTTAGATTAGACTTAGGATTAATTGGAATTTTTTGGGGGACTATTAGTTGTCTTTCCCTTTTTTCTTCTTTTCATTATGAGTGGCAACTAGGCCCACATACTAGTCAGAAACACTATACCAAACGAGAGTAGGTCTAATTGGGACCTGCCATCGGGTGTTTTCATTTACCTGCTTGACATGCCATTTGGACCCATCAACAGAAAGTTAATGGAGGTATTAGGATAAAATCTTATTGATTCTTTTGATGTTACCTATGAAAGGAATGGGATGGGTATGGCACACTAGTTCTTGTGGACATCTAAAAAGGCTCCAACATGAATTGCCCAAGGAATCATTCATGTTTGGACTAACCTTGGGAGTTATATTTTATTTCCTCACATGTAGAGATGTGATATAAAACTACTATTGTGTTCAGGTATATGGTGCAGCCTCTTCTAGACCCATTATCCAAGGCTGAAAATACCTCTTAGATTTTAAAATCCCCAAGGATTAGCTCAATCATTTGAACTATTTTCTTGGATAATGTTATTGACGGGTAGGCCATAGGTTTGAATCCAATCAAATCCCTCAAGGTTAACAACAATTATTATGGTTGTCATTTATTCTCCCTCCATCTGGATATTCTAGGGAAAAGGCGAGGATATCACAAGGTTTTCCTTGGATATGTGTGTGTGTGTGTGTACCCCAAGAGTTAGCTCGACTAGTAGATGCTCTTTTGTGAAATTCCAAAGAGGTCTCAGGACTCAATCCCATTAAGTCCCTCAAAGTTAGCAGCCAGTATTTTGGCTAGTGGTTACTACCATCCTCCATCCCAAAAATTAGGGAAGAATGGGGCAATTTGTGGGAGTAATGTACAAGTGTCCTCACTTGAAATGCTTGATAGACGACAAGTGGGGGACTATATTTATCTAAAAATGTATATGTGTTTGTGTGTGTAAGAGAGCGCTTAAACATATCTCTATTTTATTACCAATATGTTGCAAGACTATGTAACACTCTACACTGGTAATTGAATAAATTATCTTATCCCTTGAGCATTGAATACTCAACATTAATATATGTAACTATTCACGGTGTTTTTAATAGAAAATAATTTAATATTTCTTATAAGTGGATGTTGTCAACATCTTTATATTTGGCAATCCATGATACCTTATGTGTGAGAATTCATGATATTACTATCTATACTTATTTTTTAATATATATTTAATATCAACATTATATAATTTTTTATTTTTTTTTAAAGAAAAGTTTAATATCAACATTATTCTTAGGATTATCATACCCATGTATGCCCAGAAAATTATATGCTACAATTCTCTCCAATTGATAAGCAGTTCCTCTTAAATGGTTTATGGTATATTGAAAGATTCCTCTTAAATGGGTTATAAGATGTTGAATATATATATATATATATATATATATATGAAGACTATTTTGAGCTTATCATAAGTCTATATTATTATGTCATAAAACGATAGACAAGTGGGTGCATTGTTAGAAAGAAATACCTAACGGTGTAGAGGGGATCTACCCTGACCTATGCTAATGTTGATTTATTTTGAAGCTTAATGTTTGTGGATGTATACATAAATTATAATGAATATATTTTACATGATTTTTCATGTTATTCTTATACATGTATTATTAATTATTTTGTGTAAGGATACTTAAGGAAAAATGTAGTAGCTTTCCTTGTTAAATGTGTATTTGAATCATCTTTAGCCAGTTGGCATCAACATTTTCCAACATTAAGAGGTTGTAAATATGCATGCCTCTAATTCTTGAAAATTCATCTAAGGACCTTCTTATTCTTAGCCTCGAATATGTACCAAATCAGTTGGAAACCAACATTTTCCAACATTAAGAGGTTGTAAATATACATGCCTCTAATTCTTGAAAAGTCATCTAAGGACCTTGTTAGCCTTGAATATGTACCAAATTCTAGGGATTATTTTGAGGGAATTTTCATTTGATTGAAGATAGTAGTAATAAAAATGGAGGGATTTCTTTACTTGGAAAGGAAATTAAAAGCTTGATTCCTTTAGATTTTAAAGGAGTTCATTCTTAACTAAAATCTTAAAAAAAAAGATTGTTTCTCCAACTTCTTTGGTTCCCTCAGATTTTGCCTATCGCCCACCAGCTTTGCTCTATTGATCTCGTTGAGGAAATCAGGGACCAGGCCCAGACCTGCAACTTATGTAAGATCGCGCACATTCAGTTAGAGTTACGGCCCCCATACCTCACGAAATCACCTCAAGATTTCCGAGCTTGCAAATTGAGCCTCGAACAGACTATTGTAATTTTTTAAATTGACGATATTTGTAACTTGAAGTAAAATTTAACTTCAAAAATAAATAGAGTTTTTACTTCAAATGGCGTAAGAGCCAAATTTAATTTTGATGTAATTACTTCAACGGAGCAAGATCTTAGATTGATATCAAGTTTTGAAAGCTTTAAATAAAGCAAAATTGTAAAATTTATTTTTTTCCTTATTTACGAAAAATAAAGAGAGTTGAGACGTCAAATTTTAAGTGAAATTGTAACAAATTTTTTAAGAGTGGATTAGAGCCAAGTACAAAGCTCAATCACTCTTTTTCCAAGCAACTATACGAGGGTCAAGGCCAAACCTCGATAGTTCATCTTTTTGCAGAGCAATGTGTAGTGTTTTTTGATCTTTTGTGTGATGCACGATCTTCTTTAGCGCATAATTTTTTTCTTTCAGAAAGCATTCATAATGTCCAAATTGATAAATTTGTTTTTCGAGTCTGATAAACTCGAAGGCTCCAAAAATTACAAAGCATGGAAACGACATATGGAAAGTACTTTGACTTATAATGAGCTATGGAAAGACATATGTAATGGTGATGTAAAACCAAATAAACCCACTAACACAGGACCACTACCTAAATGAGAGATAAAAGATTAAAAAGCATTAGCATTGATTAAATTATTTGTAAATGAAGAAATGTATGTTCACATTGAGAATGCATTTGATGCATGGTCTGCATGGAAAACATTCAAAGATCTATTTGATACTCAACCTAAAACAAAAGGGGTTGACCTTCA
>JASDQU010203834.1:0-11207 GCA_032191745.1 Picea mariana
TCTAGAGTTTGAAACAACCAACAATGTGGTAGAATATGGATCTCTTGTTCTAGGTTTGAGAGCTGCAAAGGAAATGGGAATTCAAGAGGTAGCAGCCTTCGGAGATGCAGAATTGATAGTCCAGTAGATCAGAAACGCTTATCAGGCCAAGCATCCTCGACTCAGGAGTTACAAAAATGAGGTGTGGGATGTAATCAACAGTTTCTTCTCAGCATTTAACATTTCTTTCGTTCTGAGAGAGAAGAACACAGTGGCAGATTCTTTGGCTACATCAGCAAGCAATTTCAAAGTTCCCTTACCACCCAAATTCATATATGATGTAGAAGTAAAATGCAGGCCCTCCATACCTGACAATGTCAAACATTGGAAGGTGTTCGAGGATGATCTTGAGATCAAAAGATTCTTGGAGACTGTTGAGGAATTTTCAGCGATGCATATTGACCAAGACTCTGTTTCTGAAGCAAAGCTTGATGATGGTAATTTTCTGAGTAAGATTGCAAAGCGTGACATTGTGCAGCTGCCCAGCAATCATATTCCAAGGGGATTGGTTCCTTTGGAAATGATTTTTGATAGAAATGATGTGGCATTAAAAGGGAAAATCTCATATGATGATGCTAATATGACTCAGTGCAACATTGGCACCAAGGATGAACCCAAGTTTGTCAAATTGTCAAGAAGTCTGACAAAGGAGAGGAGGGTTGAATACGCTGAATTATTGAGGGAGTTTGTTGATGTTTTCGCCTGGACCTATGAAGATCTCAAAACTTATGACACTTCTGTCATTGAGCATTAAATCCCATTGAAAAAGGAGGCGAAGCCATTTAGGCAGAAGCTAAGACAAATCAATCCTATGTTGCTGCCTATCATGGAGAGAGAAGTGAAAAAGTTGCTACATGCCCAGATCATCGTGCCATTGAGATATTTAGAATGGGTGGCCAACTTGGTCCCAATAATAAAGAAGGATGGAGAAATCAGACTCTGTGTGGATTTTAGAAACCTGAACAAGAGCTCACGGAAGGACAATTACCCCTTACCAAAGATGGAACATATATTGTAGAGGGTAACAAGAGCATCTAGGATTTCCATGATTGATGGCTTCTCTGGCTACAATCAAATCTCTGTTCTGCCTAAGGACAAGGAAAAGACAACATTTATCACTCCATGGGGCACATTCATGTATGCCAAAATGCCTTTTGGATTGATGAATGCAGGGGCAACGTTTTAGCGTGCCATGGACATAGCTTCATTGGGGAAAAGGATAAGTTTGTGGTCATCTATCTGGATGACATAACCAACTGAGTATCTAAGTAGACCCAGAGGTGAGAGATACCATGCAACAAAGTGTCACGAAGAAACTCTAATATTGCATTGTATTCGACAACATTGTTTGTGGCATCACCTAAACAGATACTGAAGATAAAAACTGGCCCTGAGGTGTGAAAATCACCCAAGCTATGGAATCAAGCCTCCGAGTGAGCCGGCTAGCGTCGTCCGCAAACCCAACGAACACCTCTGATTCATTTGAAATCTGCCACAGTGAAAAAGATGACATCAAAAATGAAACGTCCATAAAACAAAAAGACAAAAACTAACAATATAAAAACTACACATATGTACAATAAGTCACCCAAGGCAACCCACCTACGAGTAATACTTCTTGAGGTAGAGCCCATTTCTAGGCTCCGCCAAAGAATTTCCCTCAAAGTCCACCAGACGATAAGCGCCCTTCTTTAGAACTTCCTTTACCATCAAAGGTCCAAACCACATGGGTTTGAACTTGCCTGATCCTTATCTTGGTCATAGACCAAGACAAGGTCACCTTCGGAGAAAATCCAAGGATGAACGGACCGATCATACTGACACTTGAATTTTTTTTTGTGAGCCTCGTTTGCCAAGGCTGCATCCCAACGCTGCTCAAGATATAATAAACGCTCCTCAAGTGGTGAAGTGTCTGGAAATAACTGTACTGCCAACTTTAGAGATAGGATCTGGCACTCTATAGGCAAGACTAATTCCAGCCTGTAAGTGAGTTGAAAAGGTGAGAAACTGGTTGCAGTCTTAACAGACGTTTGGTAGGCCCATAATGTCGAGTACAACATCAAATGCCCATTTGATTTGGCTGAATTGATCGTTCGTTGTAGAATAGTCTTAAGGGACTTATTCATAGCTTCCACCTAACCATTCGCTTATGGGTAGGAGGGTCATGAATGTTCTTTCCTAAAACCAATCTTTGACGTTAACTCAAACATCATTTTATTCTGAAAGTGACTACCATGGTCAGTGACAATCTCTCTCGGGACACCAAACCTTGCTATAATCTGGTTAAACAAAAAGAGAGTTGGTGTCTTGCCATCATCTTTGAACATTGACATAGCCTTGACCCAATTCATGAAGTAGTCTACTGTTATGATGATATAAAGGTGCCCCCTTGCTGAAGGGGGGTTGCATGTAGTGTAATCAATCCCCCACTTGGTGAAGGAACCAACTGTGATGACGAGAAACTTGGGAGCAGGGTGTGCCCTCATATTCTGAGAGAATATCAGACATGGGTGGCACTTCTTGACTGATTCAACACAATCTTTGATTAATGTATGCCAAAAGTAACTGGCTCATAGAATCTTAATGGTGCAGCTAGCATACATACATGAGCATTAGAGTTGCAACAAGCGTGTGTACATGGACAGTAGTGGTGCAGGGCACATACATCTTCAAAAATATGGTTTTTTAGAAGAGTTATTCAGTGATGGATTTGAAATAAATAGTAAGTAAGATGGTCTGATGTCAGGTATGCATGTATGGTGCAATTTAGGGTTATAAAAGATGCCCCCTAATGTGTGAGGTCAGAAGAACATCTGATGGTCGAAATACATTACAAATCTTCACCAACGTACGAAGCGAGTGAGCCTAGGGACCAGAGTTCGGGAGGTTCCATCTGCAAAATAATAATTTGTCTCACCGAGGTGGGCATACCCATGCTCGGAATGAAATAAAATCATGGTTTCCAATCAAATACACTGCAGATCCATGTCATATAACTATATAAAGTGTATCTGCGAGCAATACACAATGACTCTACATCTCAAAATCAAAATATATACATGTATAGTATCCATCTTCAGGAAGCCAATGACGCTTGATGGCTGGAGATGAGGCCTTCAGAGCTTGAGCAACAACTTCAAGATCTTAAAAACTCGGATAGGAGTGTAATATGAATGTACGAATTCACTACCCAGAGGTCTTTGACGGCTCATCGGGAATAGACAAGAGGATCTCAGTGATCAAGAAGAGAACTTCATTGATTTCGAACAAGGACTTGATTGGACTTTCGGAATGGTCGGGAATGAGGACAAGAGATAAACTACAGAAGGGCCAACTCAAGCTAGGTAAAAATTCCCTTGGATAATAGCACAACAAATGATGAGACTCAGGCAACATGGCATTGACATAAGTTTACGATGCATGAGGCAACGCAAACTCTCCATATGTTTGGAAGAATAACCAAACGGAGGAGGACACATCTCTATGTAGTGAGAACAGATTCCTAAGGTCATATTTAATCCCAGATCTTGACAAACAAACAGAAGGGTGTGCTTTGTCCAGGGGTGACTCATTGTGCTACCAACAAAAGAAAATACTTTTCCCTTCCTCTCTTTGGGGTATATTTGATTTTTTTGTCTTTTTCAATAATTTTGGAAAGCTTGAAAAATAATAAAAGAATGTTATGTTACAAAGGAGGAACAAGTGTCGCAAACATACTAGTTTCAAGCGCAAGGAACACACTGATGCTCAGAGCAAGGAGACATATGTAGGGAAAGGACACTTGGGAAAATTCCTCCATGGGTCAAGGTGTCAAGACACAAAGGCAAAGTGCTACAAGGCTTGCATTATAAGGCATGCTTCAAATGGTTCATTTGAGAGCAACATGGAGTCGGCATTAGGTCAAAAACGCAGGGATGAAAATGTGATTAATAAGACACAATGATAATGTCCTTCGATGTAATTTTAACAATCCCAAAGAAGGTAAGCTCGATGGTTTTTCATTGTTAGAGAGTTTGAAAAAGCATAAAAGAAGACTCCACTGGGGTACCTTTTTCAAAGGTAGTATAGTCGGTTCGAAAAAGCGGTAAACTAGCACCAAAAAGACGTCTATTCAAAACCATTTTAATGAGTGTGACAAAGACAAGATCACTCGACAATCTTTTCAATTTTAAGGAGTCTAAAAAGAGCTTAACTATGGACTCACTACCTTTTTCTAGATTTAGTCTCCCTAGCTCAAAAAAGTGAAATTTACTAAGGAGAACTCTCCCAGCGAGACGAATCTCCCGAGGTGTACCTTTTTCCTCCTTATTATACAGGCTGGAAAAAAGGGGTAAACTCATGCCAGTAGATGTTTTTCTGAACCAATTGACGAGTGTGAAGAAACAAGGTCACTTGACAATCTTCCCACTTTTAAGGAGTCTGAAAAGAGCTTAGCTATGGACTCCATAAGGGATGTTCTTCTGGACCAATTTAACAAATGTGAAGAAACAAGGTCACTCGACCATCTTTTCAATTTTAGGGAGTTTGAAAAGAGCTTAACTATGGACTCCGTGAGGGTTCCTTTTTCATAAATTTAGTCCCTCAGGCCCGAAAAGGGGTTAAACTTATACCTGAGAATACTCTTCTAGCGAACTGAAGTCCATAGAGTATAAATTTGTTCGTATGATTGATCATCCAGACCGAAAAAGGGGGAAACTACCATCAGACAAACGTGCCTTCAAGTTTTAGTTTGTCGAGCATGAAGGGAAACAAGATCGCTTGACAATATTTTCATGTTTAAAGAGTTTGAAAAGGGATTAAAAAAGACTCATCATTGTTTGAGAGTCCCAAGGGTGAGGTCAAGAGTGATGATAAATCATGCAAATGAGGCTCAAACTCATAGTTAGGACAAGACTAACAAGGACTCCCGAGCCTAAGGTCATTAACAACGGCATGGATGCCAAAAACAATGAGGATCTAACTAGGGCATCCATGTAGAGGCAGGCTCTACCACTAAATTATGACACTTCTAAAGAAGTAATGATGGTTCTTTGTCGTAACTCGGTGGGATCGATCCTATGGAAAAGAGAAAAAGACAACGAGATGCAGAAAGTGGAGGTGGAATCTTAACTTAGATGCAAAAATTTGGAAAAATGACGTTTCACCAAAGGACCTTTAAAAATGACCCAACTCTCAAAAAAATTCTCAAGACCAAAAGTGAAGTGTATCGTAACATCCCGTAAGAAACTCAAGAACCATGCTAAACGATTTTCAAGCTAGAAAAAACGGCAAAAGGGTCCAAAAAATGACAAAAAGGGGCCAAAAAGTCTATAAATAGAAGTTGGCGGCTCATTATCACCATTGTAAATTGAGAATTGACCAAAAATTCAAAAACACCCCTTTTCTAAAAGAGTTGATCACGAGAGCTTCAGAGGACGAAACGAACTTCCGCTCGGACCAAGTAAGTATAACTAGCTTCTCTTGCATTTCCATACTTTTTTTTTGCTTTTATTTTGGTTTTTGGGAGGGCACGCACCTCTAAAAAGGGTCGGCCCTACATGTACATGGGCTGTCAACGGATATCGCGTGTATGCACGCGGACAGAAAATAGTCTTCCCACGTGCATACACGACTTTGTCTAATACAACCCGCATACACCCTTAAAGATGTGGAAATTGTTTTTTAAATGCAAGATTTAATCCTCCATGAACTTGTCATTTTGTAGGATGTATGTCCACTGGAGAGAGAGGAAGCATGAGGACGTGGATATTTTGGTCAACGAGGACCCCACAGCTATGGTCACATTGAGACAATGCGGTTTGTAGAAGTTCTTTCGGTGTCCGTTTATGAGGGTTGTTAGCACATAATCATGTATGGGATACTTTCCTAAAAGAAGCGTCCCCTTGGGCGAAGAAAGAGATTCGGAAAACCCATTTTTCCCAAAGTTTAGAGGGTGGGTGCATCATTTTAGCGAGCAGGCATTTTTGGACGGCCAAGATCTGCCCACCCAGATCTACGGCTGAGGTTTCATTCTAGATCCCCCTCACCATTCTGCCTTTAATGGAGGGGGGGGGTCTGGAATTGGGCGTGCATCTCTCAAACGGTCAAGATTGGGGTGCCTAGATCAACGATGCTCAAGCGATTCCGGACCCCCTTTGCCATCCTTCCTTTAATAAGGGAAGGGGGGGGTCCAGAATGGTCCGGTATTGACGTGGGGCCCCCTTCCTGTCGTGTCACCTTTTGTACCGTTTCCTCCCCTGCCATCTGTTCTCTGCTTGACCGCGTGACATGGCCCGTTTCTTTGGGCCCCTCCTCGTCCTCCAACATCTGTCTCTCTCCCTTCCACATCATCCCCCCATAAAAAATGTGTCCCCTGTTACCATTATATCCCATCACCTTCGATCCTTCTTCTTTCCATGTGTCTCGTCCCTGTTGTTTCTGTGATCACTCCCTTTCCCCTTTCCATGCCAAGCATGCCAAATCCTCCTCGCCTACCCTTCGTTCGTATACCTTCATGTGCCCCAATATTTGCACCGGCCTCCACACCTTATCCATTAGACCGTTCAGCTGATCCAGGTGGTACCATGAGAAGACCTCCACATCCCAAAGGGCAGAGTTGACCAGGACTATTCCCGATCCCAAGAAAGCAGTTATTGAATTTGTTGGAGGTGGTTAGACATCGTCTCCGCCATAAATGGAAAGTCTGGAAAAGGATTAAAAGCATGTCAATTCATTTGCAGGACAGTCAGGAGTCTGATTTCGTCTGTCATAAGTGCACGATCGTTCAGAGTCTGCATGCGTAGACTGCCAGAGGACATGCAAACGCAATGTTTTTAATGCAGTGTCTCGTTTTCATTGTTGTTATTTTGTTTTGAGTATATGTAGGCATTTTTTCCATTTTGTAATCTATCGATGGTTGAGCTAGGCTCCCGATTGTAAAGTTTTAACGAAGCACTAGTTGCTCTGGTTATGTATTGGCACTTGAGACTTCTTGCCTTATGAATGTCAGCCTCTTCCCATCTCTTTGTTTACACTGTGTTAGAATAGCTCAAAATTGGAGGATCTAGTCGAGTTGCATTGTTATAGGATGATGTATGTTGGATCATTGTAATAGTTGCATTGTTTCTAATCAGTTCTGTATTTTCTCAACGTTGAATGATTTGGAATTGGAGGATCTAGTCAAGTCACCATTCAGTTCCCCGAAACTCTGAACCAAGAGGATCTTGTATTTTGAGTTTTTCTTCCTCAAGTTGCTGAAAGGCTTGATGCCCAAGGCAGTATTGCTCACTCATCTCACCAAGTCTTCCACCTGCTCATATTACAATCAACTCATTAACGAAAGTTAGATCAAGTCCTCTTTTGTTTTTTACATACCAGGCTTGGTTCCTTGAGTTAGAGCGATACCTTCCTGGGTCTCTACCCATTCGATCACCCATTAAATTTATTCGTGACATAAACTGATGGGCATTGGGCTCTGCTCCTGTCGCAATCCAGGAGTGACTTCTAACGCTAACATTTTTGGCGCAGATTCCAGGGACAAAGTTGAATATTTTCCCCGGGATTGAATGACAACGATTAGCTAATTCTGAAGGTGCATCAGATATCAGAACTATTGAGATTTCTACTATGCACCTGGTAACTCCACTGACGCGACTCCACTAGGCGACTCCATTGATGCAAACCCATAAGCAACTCCATTGTTTCAGTCATGGGTTCTAGAGGCAGACACACAAGGTCTACTCCTCAACTGCCGTTAGCGCCACCTGAAGCTGACCCAAAGAAGATTATCAGAAAGGGAAAGTCCTCTGAAGGTGGTACTTCTATTGCTAAACCAGGTATTTCTAATGATTTTCATGATTTTATAGAAACTCTAGCCCTTCATTTCGTCCTGTTGTATTACCTTCTATCAGAGTTTCCCGCAGTCTAAATTTTGAGAGTGTTCCTGCTGGATTTTCTCCTCCTGGTCTCGAATTAGTAGGAGAAACTCTTGTCACTCCCCTTTTCCCCGAGGTGGTACCCTGGTTCAGACCCAACCCATCTGAATATTCTCCTACCCCGGGTTTTACCACCCCTGTCATTACTATTGTTGAAGGAAGGAAAAATTCTGTGCCTTTTAGCCCGCAAGCCTGTTCTCCAAATTTGTTGCAGTTCCCCTCCCATTCTGTAAGCTCATCTCTTGTCTTTCCACTTCAAACCTCATCTCCTCCTAGTTCCCCTACACTTGTTGTTCCTATGGATGGTGCTAATCCCCCTCTAAATAGAATGGATGCCATAGTGGCTGCCAAATATGCTCCCTTAATCCTACCTCAACCTATGAATCCTCTCCCTGCTGGAGATTACCTGAAATATATGCCCAAGTTCACTGGGGAAGAGGACATAACTGTGGAAGAGCACCTGGCTACTTTCTACAGTTATGCAGACAATTTGAACATTGAAAATGAATATGTCTGGATGAGAGTCTTGGTCCAGATCCTGGACAGTGAGGTGAGGAAATGGTTTAGGAGATTGGCCCCCGGATCTATTGTTGGGATTGAAGCTCTAGATAGTGCTTGCCTAAGGCAGTGGGGAGATAAAAAGGATTCCATGTATTACATGACAGAGTTTGGGTCTTTGAAGAAAATGGGAGGAGAGTCTGTCTCTGACTTCTCTAAAAGATTCAATAAGATGTATAACAAGATCCCTGCTAAGATAAAACCCACAGAAGCCTCTGCCAAAATTTCTTATGCTAGTGCATTCGACCCTGATTTCTGTGTTCTATTGAGAGAAAGAAGAGCTACCTCCCTAGCTCAAATGAAAGATGCAGCCATAGAGGTGGAGTCTAATGTATTGGCAGTTGACAGACTGAGAAATAAGATTGATGCAGACAGGAGAAAGGGAAGATATGAAGCCTCAACTTTTGGCCCCTCTGTGCCTCACCCTCAAGTGGATGAATTGACCAAGATAGTGGTAAGATTAATTTTCTAAGGAGGTTTGTTTCTAACTTTGTTGAGGTGGTAAATCTTATAACAGCCATGTTGAGAAAGGAAAATGAAGTGAGGTGGACCTCTGAATCTCGAAATCCCTTCGAGCAGATAAAGAAAGCCTTGATAGAAGCTCCTATGCTTATCAGTCTCGATTACTCAAAGAATTTCCTTATTTTCTCCTTTGCCTCATCTGACATAGTGGCTATTGTTTTATTATAGACAAACGAGGTCAGGCTAGAGCAGTCTATTGCCTATTTTAGCAGAACACTAAGGGATGTCGAGGTCAGGTACGACATTATGAAGAAGCAGACCTATGCCCTGGTAAAGGCTCTCAAAGCCTTTAGAACCTATGTCCTGCGGTCAAAAATCATTGCCTATGTCCCCTCGGCTACTGTTAAGGACATTCTTATTCATCCTAATAAAGACGAGAGGAGGAGTAAATGGATAACCAAGATCCTTGAGTTTGATTTGGAAATAAGGCCCACAAAATTAATCAAAGGTCAAGGTTTAGCCAAGTTGTTGGCTGAAGCAAATTGCAAAGCTTTGGGGGTAATTTTCATCAATGAATGCTCAGGAAATCAACAAGATCAACTGTCTGACGTAGACACTCAAGAAGAACCCCCGTTGGCTCGATGTCCTTGGTATAAGGATGTCATATATTTTCTGCAAGAGTTGCAGCCTCCCAATGGCCTGCAAAAGAACAAGGCAGGAGCTCTGAAGCTCAAAGAAGTCAAATATTGCCTTGTCAATCAAGTTTTATATTGGAAAGACCCCCTGGGGGTGCTTTTAAAATGTATGAATCCACAAGAGGCTAACAAGATCATTGCTGAATTTCACAGCAACCTATGTGGAGGGCATCATTTCTGGAAGACCATAGCCTAAAAAATCCTTAGGGATGGGTACTATTGGCCCACCTTATTCACTAACATCTGCATAAAGGTCAGAGCCTGCATCAAATGCCAAAGATTCTCAAGAAAGAAACAGCTTAAATCCCTACCCTTAAGACCTGTAGTTGTTTCGGGACCTTTCCAGCAGTGGGGCCTAGATTTCATTGGAGAAATCCACCCTGCTTCTAGTGGGAAGCATAGATGGATCCTGACTGCCATAGATTTCTTTACTAAGTGGATAGAAGTTATCCCCACCAGGAGTGCTTTCCACAAGGTAATCATTGGATTCCTGGAAGACATCGTCACAAGATTCGGCTGCCCAAGCAAGATTGTCACTGATATCACAGCGTCTTTCAAGGCTGAACCGTTAGCCAAGTTCTGTGAGCAATTTGGGATCAAATTGATTCACTCCACCCCATACTATCCCCAGGGAAATGGTTTAGTAGAGTCCTCCAACAAAATCCTGATAAGGATCATCAAAAGACTATTGGAGAACAACAAAAAGGCCTAGGATTCAAAGTTGAAATTCGCTCTATGGGCCGATCGAGTGACCACAAAGAGATCTATAGGCATTTCCCCTTTCCAATTAGTCTATGAAGAAGAAATTGTTTTTCCTTCTCAGCTAGCCATTCCTATCGCAAAATTCCTCCAGGATTATCAAGAGGATCCTGATGATATGATCAGAAGAATTCATCAACTAGTAGAGGTCCAGCAGGGAAGAGAGTAGGTGATGAACAGAATTCAGGACCATCAGCAGAAGATCAAGCAGGTTTTCAATAAGAAGGCCAAGAAGGAATATTTCCAGATGGGAGATCTGGTACTGAAATGGGATGCTCCTAAGCAAGACAAGGGAAAGAACGGCAAATTTGAAGCCCTATGGGTCGAGCCCTTCAAAATCTCTGAAGTATTTTCAAATAATACCTACAGGTTACGAGATTTGAAGGATCAAGAAGTTTTCAATGGCCCTGTGAATGGGCATTTCCTGAAGAGATGTTGCTCTTGAGCCACACGTGGCTCTTCTGTTGTTGTAAATATTGTTTTGCTTTTTATCTTTAAGTTTTAAATAATGAATCCATAGCCCAATAGTAAGGCACTGAAGCTACAAAAGAGTTCTCGGCAACCCGCAGGGGGTGTGTCGTCCCCCATGGAGCCTAATGTTAGCACATAATCATGTATGGGGTACTTTCCTAAAAGAAGCATCCCCTTGGGCGAAGAAAGAGATCCGCAAAACCCATTTTTCCCAAAGTTTAGAGGGTGGGTGCGTCATTTTAGCGAGCAGGCAGTTTTGGATGGCCAAGATCTACCTGCTCAAATCTATGGTTGGGGTTTCATCGTGGAG
>JASDQU010203836.1:0-18890 GCA_032191745.1 Picea mariana
ATTTAGAAAAGAAGTCGTCGCCTTGTAAATCGACTGCGAATCGCAAAGATCGTTGATGTTAAAATATATGAACGTCCACTTGCCTCCAAAGATATCGGCAACCCTGATTATTGTGGACTATAAAATTTAGCCCACAAATATGGTATGGATTGCATTATGAGTTTTAAAGTTAAAGCGTGAGGCATGTGATATAGTGAGTTTCTTAATGGAGAGGTGGGAGTACAAAGGTCGTGTTTATTAATGGTTAAGAACATGTATTTTTTCTTAAAAGGTTTCAGGGTCAAATCTAGTAGAGGGGGTAGGGTATGTATACTTTCATAGACTTTATCAATTAAATTGTTAGAGATTTATTGAAGAGGTGGGAGCATAAAAGTCATACTTATTAATGGTTAAGAACATGTGTTTTCTCTTAAAAACCTCTTAAAAAATCACAATATCATATCATATGTCATTTTTCATGAGATATTTAATAATCAAAANAGTTTTGAGTCAGTCAACCAAAACCGTGTTGGAATATGGAGTACGATTTTTTTTTATAATGTGTCTCCATTAGTGTATAGTGTGTGTAATGTGCTTAAGGTTAAGTTGTTAAATTATATTTTGAGTTTTAAAGTTAAAGCGTCATGACCATATGGTAAGATCCATGGTAAGTTTTTAGGGGAGAAGTAGAGCATAGTGGTTGTGGTTGGAGTGATAATTTCAAATATCCATGACTATTTTGTTTTAAGGTATAGAAAGTTTGCTAAGTCTTAGTAAATCTTGAAATGTAAAGTTTGATGAGTCTTAGTAAATCTTGAAATGTCAACTAAATGGAGCTTGACAAATCTTAATCCATGAGAAAATTTGACCTTTAAAATTTCTTTAATAAGATTATTAATATGTTTTAAATATAATAAATGATTTTAATAAGATTATTAATATGTTTTTGAAAATATAATAAATAATTTTTTATGTAGTTGAGAAATATTTAATGATTAAATTTTAGTTTATAAGTTTATAATTAAATGATTTTTTTTATTTTAATATATTATTATTAAATATTTTTAATATGTTTGTTTTTTATGATGATGATAATGATGATATTTTTAATTAGTTTATTGGATTTAAGAGATTACTTGCAATTTTTTAGAATTTTGTTTCTGTGTTCGAAAAGTATTAAGAGAAGATTTCCAAGATTACCATAGTTTTGTTGAGTTAAAAGGTTAGGAAGGTTGTTAATGTGACAAATATTTTGAAATTGAAATCTAATCTCTATGCTGGACAAACTAAGAGAAAGTGTTTTTCATCTTCAACCCTCTTAGTGTCACAAAGGAATTGACCTCGCTAGAATTTGTTCTTATTTTAGCAATGCTTATTTTTTTCTTTACACTTGTCAAAACAAGGAGATATTCATGATATTCTAGATTATGGTTGATTACCTCCTTATAATACCTTAATTTTATTTTTTCCTCTAACTCTTTATCACACCACATTTTCTCCTAAAATTTTGATTTGATAATATTTTTAATAGTATTCTTATTCTCCAAAATGATCTCTTGCTTTATTCCCCAATGGTTTCACCAAGACTAGGCATATTTATGCCATCCCCGCTTGAGTCAAAGATGGTTTTGGATGGAGTTTGAAGCAATTTTAGAAAGCCTCTTCTCATCCATGTTGCTTAACTTGTTCTTATACAAAAGGTATCTAGTAATACCTGTTCTCTCAATGGGGAAAATGCTTTCCTCTAAGAGGAGGATAGGAGACGGTGTATTTCCTTGAATTTTGAAATTAAAGGTTATACAATTCTTTTGGATTTTCTCTATCTTTATCCATGATTCTCTAGAGATTATGCATCCCCAAACTTCACATCCATGTAAGATAACAGGAGTAACAAGAGTCTCAAAGAAGAGTTTTTTCTTATCCCATATCCAAAGATCAATTTATTTACAATTGTTTTCAATCCCATAATAAGATTCCCATCCTCGATTTATCCTTTTCTCAATGCTATAATTTCAGTTGATCTTACATGGTGAATATTGATTCCAATATATTTGTACTAAGTCACTTCCTCCAAGATTTTTTTCTCATATACGAAAGTATCAAATGTGATCTTATTGGATTTAATGATCACGACTTTTTTTTTGTCAGTATTAATAGTTATATCCATATTGGAGAAAAAATCCTTGAGGATTCTCAGTTGTTTTCCAAGATCGTGGGGACTCCTCAACACAAGAACGATATTCAGCATAAAAAATAAGATTGATGACTATACCAGTGAGAGTTGCGCTGACACAATCCGCCTCTTCCAAAAAAATATTCTAACTTGTCAATGTATATGCCAAAAAGGGTAGGGGACAAGGGACAACCTTGCTTGACTCGAATATTTCAGTTAATTTCTTTCGGCCGGTCCTTAGTTTTATTAAAATTGGAAATAACATTCTCTTACAACCTTGTTGCAACAACCCTCAATTCGAAAGGAATGTTTATCTCATCCAACCTATCCCAAAGGCTTTTCCTTGGTAAATGTCAAAAGATTTTCTAAAGTCAACAAAACAACACAACAGATTGGATTTAGTATTGCATAACTCCTCTACAATGATTCTAAGGGTAACAAGCTGGTCCACAATTGAATGGTATCTCCTAAATTGGGTCTAAGTCTGTCCTGTTCTTTAGCTCTTTTACTGTGACTTTCTAGTCATATGCTAATCTTGTTTTCCAAAATAATTTTGTATAGCTTGGCTAAAATGGGGCTAATCATAATGGTCCTATAATTAGAGAGAATGTTTCTATCTCCATTTTTAAAAATAGGTACAATGAAGCTTTGTGTCCAGGGTTTACGGAAACCATGCTTGAGTGCTAAATTGAAGAGCTTGTGTATGTGAGGGATAAGCATAGGTCCTCCGATTTTAAAAATTTCATCTTGGTATCCTTCAATGTCCTTAGCTTTCTTATTTGCAAGCCGCTTAACCCTGAACTCTATGTCATCCAAAGAAAAAAATCCATACTCTATAGGAACAATAGGAATGATTTGCATGGCATTAGGGAACTCGTAAACACTTTTAATGTAAGAATTCTTTTCTTTAGTATTGAGAATTAGAATTTTCCTTCATAACTTTTTACGATTAAACTTAGATAGGTATAAAGTCTATCTTGCCCTTTATTTACCCTTTATTTATATAGTACATTTTTTTTCCTTTTAATTAAAAATTTTAAGTATTGATCAATGATAATAATTAAGAAAAAAATCATTTTAATTATTTAAAAATTAATTTTAAATCAAATGGTGCTTATGAGATTTATTTAGTAATCTCTAAATGGTACTTATAGTATTTATTTCGGAGTTTTTAAATGGTTATTACCATATTAACTTGGAGTCGCTAGAGTGAGATGTCTTCTCTTATTTTTACATTACAAAATAAAAAATATAAATAATATATATGTCTTCATACCATAATTTGTATAATTATCAATAAAACATATTTATTTAGAACTAACTAAATATGTCCTTTGATTAGTTTTGTATTTTTCATTTTCATTTTACCAAAATTATAACATATATGAATTTATGTTTATATATCATTATAAATCCATTTTGACCTGGAATATATTAAGTATCAATAGTCCAAAAAAAATAAACAAGGCTTAAACTTTTAGTTGTTTAAAAAATTGTGGTTAATTATGCTTATTTGAACTTTCTTTATGTTTAATAGATTTGAGCTTAAGATGAATTTAGATTGGTTTACAAATGTAGTAATTTATCATTCTATTTTTTGTTGGGATACAAAGCGCTTACTAGACTAACAATAGTTATAACTTTAGGGTCATGACCAAAACCAGACACCAAATTGGTGTATGAGACCCCCTTGTTTGTGGGACAAGGGAACCCCTCTACCCAACAATTTGACTTCTAAAGTCTATGGTGGTGTACATACCCTACCCTACCCTACCATAGCCCCCTCTGGACCTATGACCTCCAAGAAAGAAACACATGTATAAGGTCCAATATGGTAATTAGTATTGAATACATGCAATGTGACCTCATTAAATAAAGAAGGTAATAAGGATGAAATTATTTTGGACTTTATTGTATCTAAGAAATCACCCAATTTAAAAAAAAAAAAAGAATATGAATGGATTCTTTTTATAAACGAATAATTGTAACCTTACCTTGAGAATATTTTGATTAAGAAAATATGGAAACATCTAAATATTCTTATTTATGATTCAATTAAAGATGGTAATTTTTTGTTCACATATATGTAATTAAAAAAAGAGATTGAATACATTATAGTGATACTATAATGAGGTGATTAAGCCTAAGATCAGGATTATTTCTCTGTTTTGAGTAGCATAAGGAAGAAAATCAATATTACTAAAATAAGAACTAATTCTCGTGAGTTGCATTGTGAAACTGGATGTTGGAAAATTCTCAAAACTCCATGGAAAGAATGAATCTCTCACTTTTGTGAAACCCAGAGGGTTGAAGATCAAAATCACTTTCTCCTAGAGTGCCCTATGCATACCCAAATCAGATCTCAATTTCAAAATATTTGTTGTCACGACGCCACAGGACACCTATTCAGATGTTGTGATCGTTCACCTCCCGAGGGCATGCAACACCGCGAAGGTTACACATGGTTTGTGCCACCCACACTATTTATGTCCAATGATCTGCTCAGTATTGCTAAAATAAGAACTAATTCTCATGAGCTTCATTGTGAAACTAGACAATGGACAATTCCCAAAACTCCATGCATGAATGAATCTCTCACTTTTGTGACACCCAGAGCGTTGAAGATGAAAAAAACTTTCTCCTAGAGTGTCCTACAAATACCCAAATTAGATATCAATTTCAAAATATTTGTTGTCACAACCCCACATGACACATGTTCAGATCTTGTGATCGTTCACCTCCTAAGGGTGTGCGACACCGTGAAGGTTCTTTCTTGGCCGCTTGGTAACACCAAGAATACTTCATCTGAACTACACCTCTTCACCTACAGCATACCCACATTTCGTTCTAGGCTACTAGGGAGTCACACTCCAACTTTGTGGAACTCACTTGTATACATAGAAAATATTGTTAACAATTTAAAAATTTTAAGTCATTTAAGCATACATCCAAGAACATGAGAAAAGAAGAGAAAATTTGCAAAACAAACAAGAGACACACATCAAAATAGTGTGGGTGGCACAAATTGTGTGTAACACCTCTTCATCCATGGATGGTCTATGCCCTATTTATTGTAACGACCCTAGTTGGATAAATGTTTAAGAATTATAAAGTAAAATTAATTAGGGGATTAATTGTGTTAACAAGGTATTAATTAAACAAAGATGATTCAATGATCTTAATAAAGTGAGTTATTAATTAATTAAAGGATATAATTGTGATTAATTAATTAAATATTTAACTACAAATTACATTTAATGACATGAGAAATAAATTTAAGAGATCAATGTTATATGTTATAAAATGGTTACGTACCCAACAAGGGATAACCTATTAATCCCAAGAAGATAAAACATTAAAGGGAGGATCAGGGACATTGAGGAAGGCAGGTAAGGGAGTAAAGGCATGGGTCGGTGAAGGAGGAATAAGGAAGGGGGGAGGTTTTCGTGAGGGGCATTCGACGGGAGAGGGGAAGGATTCGAGGGAGGACTGTGAGATTTGCTGGGAGCAGTAGAGTTCTGGCTGTGGCATTTTTTATCAGTTGAGGCACCGAGTTGCTGGAGGTTTTGGGCACGGGGGCTAGGATATCCATAGATATCTTGGAGCTAGGTAGTTTTCCTAGTTGGCAGGGAGGACAGTAGGTTTGGGAAGTTATTTTGTTTGTGGCAGTATTGGTCTGTGCATCAGGTAGCAGGAAGGCAACAACAAGGCAACCAGGCGACAGAAATTAACATCAGAACCAGGTAAATTGTTAAATTATGTATTTGTTTCATTCTACCATGAAATCATTATTCATTGATAAATATAAATTATTGAAGTTGTTGTTATGAAAATCAATATTATGTTATGAAGTTATTGTCTCAGTTTATGAAATAAATTGCTTATGAAATAATGTGATGTTAAATTTATTTCGTTGTTACATAATTTATTTGGTTGTTACATTTATGTTCAATGAACTACTTAGACATCCTCATCTCTGTGAATTCCTTTGATCTTCATTGTGATTCATCAACCTTCAAATAGAAATCATACAATATATCCATTTTCTTAGCCATATCTCCAACTATGTATTCAACATCAACAAGCCTTTGTTCCATTGACACAATTCTCCTTTTTTTCTCTATGTTAGGTTGTCCAACCATCACCCCACACTATCCAAGCTCTCCCCCACAAGGTTATCTACTCTGGTTGTCTACAATAACCATCCGCAAGGAGTACATATGTGTACCCCCTTCCTTCCACCTTATGGTAGGAATCAAACATGGAGTCTGCCATGAGAAAATTGTCAAACTGTTCATGTGAGGAATAGGTGTTTCCTTTAACTTCCTCATGACCTCCTGTCCCAACACAACTTCAAAATCATTGATAGAAAGAATGGCAAAACTTTTCCTTTTGCACCAGTGACCAAGATTCAATGAGATATACTTGGATACACCAACAAACCTCTCTACACCTGTGTTGACTAAATTGGTTCAGGTTGCATCCCAAGCCTCTGTACCATATCCTCCCTCAAGAAGTTATGAGTCACCCCACTTTCCACCATGGTTGTCACTGAATTCCTGTTGAGTTCGACTTTCATGTAGAATTGTTTGTCTTATCTTAGTCTTGGATCTCCATGGATTCACCCTCCATGACAACATTCAAGACTTGGAAGACCCAAAAAGATGGGTTGTATTCCTTCTCCAAAGAATCCTACTTCTATTTTAAGGGAAATTTCAACTTCGGTTCACCCTAAGAACTCTCCACTTGGTTTGCTCAAGGGGTGCACACATGTCTCTTCACAAGTCATGACTTTGTTCACAACTTGACACTTCACTTCTGTCACAAACCAAACCACGAAGTCTGCACTAATATTTTTCCAGTGATTGGTCATTCCACCTGACCAAACCCTCACCAAGCCTACACCCAAATTGTCTTCTCAACTGTGCCCCACCACAACTATTCCGACTGTAGTACTGTTGAAGAGATAAATCTACTCTGATACCACCTCTCACAACCCCAAAAGACGCATGTTCAAATCTTGTGACCGTTCACCTCTTGAGGGCATGCAAAACCACGATGGTTCTTTCTTGTATTCTTTGCAACACCAAGAATACTTCACCCAAACTACGCCTCTTCACCTAGAGCATATCCATATTTCATTCTAGGCTATGGGGGAATCACACTCTAATTCTGTACAAATCACTTATATACTTAGACAATCTTGTTAATAGTTTAAATCTTATTCATGTAAGCATACATCCAAGAACATGAGAAACCAAGAGAACACTTGTGAAACAAACAAGAGACACACACAAAAATAGTGCATGTGGAACAAATTGTTCCTAACTCCTAACTAAGTCTTGTTATTGTGAAACCATTACAATATGAGCACTACCTATTTGGTTTAAAACTTGGGTAGAGTCCCATGACTCACCTCACCTCACCAAGACACTCATACACAAATTCCTCACACCAAGGCTCTCTGTTGTAACCACCTTTGAAACCTCCTGCGATGCACCCCAGACGTGCACTCTACCATGGATTTGTCGTCCCTTCTTTTTCGTAGACTTCACCAAGTTAACAAACAATTTGGTTCTATGTAGTATTCCAGATATAAAATAATATGCATAACATAAATATTTTATCTAGAAATGGTAGAACAACAATGATATAACTAGAACAATACTAGAATAACACGAGAAAGAGCACCTTGATTAGTGATAACAATGTTCACTTTCCTCTTCGAGGGGGAAACCTCCAGTAGAGCAAAGATCTATTACAATAATATCCAAGACAAAAATTCTCATACCCTCTACTCCATTTATACTAAATATGTATATCCAAAAGAACAATCTAGAGGAAAGTCCTTCTAGAAGTGGAAGGTCCTTCTAGAAGTGGAAGCTTCTATTAGGTCTTTTTACATTTGAATTATTCTTTCTTATTGCTAGGCCTTATTAATATTGGCATTTATTACATGGAAATATATTATTCTAGCTATGTGAGGGATTAGGGAGGCTAGGTCCCTAACATGTCCTCCCCCTTAAAAACAACCTTGTCCTCAAGGTTTGAGATGAGGAAATTGTTGCAGAATGGTAGTCGATCCCAAGTGGCATCTACTGGAGTTGTATCTTTCCACTAGAATAGCACTTCCTTAATGGTTCTCTAATGAGATGACGTTCACGTTGGTCCAAAACAGCTTGTGGCTATTGTTAGCGATAAAAAATGCACTGGCATTTTTTAAAGAATGATGCCTAATATTGTAGGGAACATTTGACTACCTTCCTGGGCTCAAAATGCAGATTTGAAAGCACCATTGGAAAGCTTAGGATTTGTAGATGTCGATCGACTATTCAAGCATGCAAAACGTACTCTCCATGACTGAGAAATTTGATTTTAAAAAAATCTACGCTTTCACCAACTAACCCGTCTTGAATTTTGTTAGTTAGCTGGTGAAAGCTCCGCCTTTCACCAGCTAAGGAGCTGATTTTCGGGTAAATTAGCTGGTGAAAGCATGTCATGGACAGAATAACTGAATTTTTTTCCCATATTGGAATTTTTGAGTTTGAATGGTTTAAAACCACTTCAAATGGACAGGTGTCGAATTATCAAGTCTAATTCAAAGGCTAGTTTTGAGGGATAAGGTCAAAAAGAGGTTTTTCAACTACATTTGGCATCTTTTTCAAAGGCAGAATATCAGGGTCTTTGCACACTTCACCAAATTTGAATTTTATCTTTGGAGGACCAAATCAAACAGCCTTGGGAGGCTAAAACTGCACTTCATCAGCAATCTAATACTCTTAGATATGGATTGACCTCATCTTGAGGATCTCTTCCTAGTTTTTTGTAAATATAGTTTACTTTCTGTTTTTAGAATATCAGATCCATTGTTTTAGGATCTGAGAACTATGATGTAAAGCTATAAAGTTGCAGACTTAAGACAGACATGGGGTTCAAACTGGGATACATTTTTGTGCTACTGTATAGACTCTTATGGTATAATAAAATTGCAGTCTCCTTTTGTTTTCAATATCAGAAATATCCATGCTTCCTTTTCTGTACTTTATTTCAGTTTATCTTAGCTTATAAAGACTATTATCTCTTTATTGAGCTCATATATTTGAAGTGAAGGATTTTCTTTCTATCTTGTATTAAGCCCTACACCCAGCTGTATTTAGCAATCAAGATTAGTGTTCTTCATCCTCTCCTTTGAAATTACTTGATCTGATCATTGTTTTCTGAAAGCACTGTTTCATTTGAATCTATGATGAGTTGTCTGTTACATTAATTATTGAAGTAATCCCATTATTCCAAGCATACCTACACATTATTTTTAAGTTACCAGGCATGCTTAGTTTACAACCCTAAGGAGTTTCTTGGAGTGATAACAAATTGGCGTCGTTGTCGGGGAGAGGAGATCGAAGCTCAGCTTCCCTGGGAGACGACATAGATCTGATCTTTGATGATAGACCAAGGTTGGACACTACATTGGTTGTAATCATCTATCTGGTGACTCCATGAAGGATGAATTCGGTGGCGACTCCACTATTCTGAAATCCGTTGGCGACCCCACTGGTATGAAATGAACAAGATCTTATCTAAGAGGTATGCGTTCTGTGATTTTTCAAAAATTGTTGGTTTCCCTAATCCAGTGCCTAGCAGAGATGAATGGGAATGCAGCCTTCCTAGATTTCGAGGAGAAGAATGGGAAGTGCCAGCTGAACACTTGTTGGATTTTCATGATTTTATTCATCGACTTGAAATTGTACATGAGGATGTTCAGATCCGGCTCTTCTTTTTCTCATTAGAGGGAATTGCTCGTGAATGGTGCCGGTCTCTTCGTAATGCAAGTGTTAGTTCTTTGACAGATTTCCATTCAGCCTTCAATTCCTTTTGTAAAGAACTTTTTCCAGATGATCTTCTCTATCCTGAATGTTGTCATGAATTTCATTTATTGAATAAAGATTTAGATGTTCATGAAGAGTACGCTGCCATAGAGAATACTCTTCAGTATCCAAAAATTGTTGATCCACATTATGATAGCCATGAGGACGCCCTTAACATTGTATCATATTCATCTATTAAAGATGATTTTCATGATGATTAGATTGTTTCTTTCGAAATCTTTAAAGATGATGATCAAATTATTCCTTCTGAAAACTTTCAAGATGTTGAGCAGATTGATAAATCAGCAAGTGACATTTTCATATTTGCAGAAGATCATGAGGGCAGCCTACAGTTTCAAGATTTGCAGGAACTAAAAGTTTGCAGCAGATACAAAGAGAGTGATGGTGAAGAGGAGCAGAAAGGTTCTGATCAGAAATTGAGTTTGTATTTTCCTCCAACAGAGATTAAGCAGTCTACATCCAGCACTAAGACCAGTGAAATCAATCAGCAGCATTGTAGGCAGTTGGATCAGCAACTCAAAGAGGTATTTCATCATAACTTCAATGACCCTTTTGCTGACTATTTAGAGTCTATGAGAAGCATGGATGTTAAAATAGTTTTGTCAGAAGAAGATTGTCTTTATTATCCTTTCAAACCTCTTTTCTGTATGATATGGCTTCCTTTATTTTTCGGGGCAAGATCTAGCACGATGTCAATAAATCAGTTCCTCACATGGATTCATTGGAAGCATGAATTCACTTGACAAGAGGCAGGACAATTGGTTAGAAGTAGGAGTAGATAGAGAATGATTTCATCATCAAGCATGGTTGAAGATTCTTTTCAGTTTGTCAGTTTGCAGTAATTATTTTTTTTCAGTAATGTATGTTCCGAGTTTGAATAAAGATTGCAGAGGTCTAGTGACAACATTTGAGAATTCATAACCCAATGGACTAGACACTGGAAGATTGTGAATGTTCCCAGGTTACAGGGTTTTTCAGAACTGTGTTTATGAGGTCAAAAATGTCAGCAAGGCAAAAGGTTTCTATGTGCCTTTACAAATTTGAGTTTTAAGGCTAAGCTCGAGTTCCACATTACTCCAACTTCATGTTCCCTGCACAGTTATAGAACATACATAGGTTAGTCATATAATCAAATCAAATTTTAGTGTCAGGTATCAAAGCTCACGAATATACAGTTGCCACAACATATCGATTTAATTATCAAAATAGTGGATCTAGTGAAGAAATGTTGCAACCCAGTTTGTCATATCTCAGAAGCTGCAAGAAGACTAGTGAAGATTCTCTGCATTTTGGTGGGCACCATATCTCTGCATTTTGAGCAAATAACCAGTCATTACAGTGATCTCATGCTAGCAAAATCATGATAAATGCCTGGAGAAATTCGTGGGTATCATATCCCTATAATTCAAGCAATAACCATCCATCCAAAGCACAAGCGCCAAGCTCTATAATTTATTCACCTCATTGAAATAGGTATCAATGGAAAGGAAAAACGGAGTGAAGAGGCAACCCAGAATGTAACTGCAGAAGAGCTTAGTGGCTGTGCTTTTTGGTGTGTGATTTTAAGGCCTGGCCTATGTTGGGGTGTATACAACAAAGTTGGAGTAAGAGTAAAAGAAACCATTATTGAAGAAGCCCATCTCATTGGAAACCAGTAAACATATAAAGCAATACCTAAAGGAAGGGCCAACTATCTTCAGCAAGAATTCAATGAGTTGCTTGAGGCATTCTGTGATTTTTGTGTTTTTAGTCATAGCATTTTTTGGCACTTCTCTAGCAGAGGATCCCTATAGATTATTTATATGGAACATTACATGGGACATAATATGGCCTCTTGGTATCCCTCAACAGGGGATTTTAATAAATGGCCAGTTTCCCGGACCCCAAATCAACAGTGTCACCAATGAGAACATTATTTTGAATGTATTGAACAACTTGGATCAAGCTTTGTTATTTTCTTGGAATGGCATCCAACAACGGAAAAATTCATGGCAAGATGGAGCATCGGGAACAAACTACCCTATACCATGAGGAAAGAACTTTACATACAAATTCCAGGTGAAGGACCAGATAGGTAGCTACTACTACTTTTCATCATTGCATCTGCAGAAAGATGCATGGGGCTTTGGAGGACTAAGAGTAGATAGCAGGGCCCTAATCCCTGTTCCATTTCCTTCTCCTGATGGTGATATCACTCTGGTTATAGGTGACTAGTACAAACGTAACAATCCTTAGAAGAATGCTCGATGTGGGAAGATCTCTTGGTAATCCTGATGTTGTTCTCATTAATGGCCATGGGCTACCAAATGAAGCATCAATTACACTGGATCAAGGAAAAACATACCGACTCTGGATTTCAAATGTGGGATTGTCATTGTCTTTTGAGATAGGATGGCCCGAATCCAGATGCCCGATTTTGCAGGCAGAAGATGTGCATGCGGCGGATTTGATGAATTATAGATGCGTTCTGATAGTTTGACAGATGACGTTCTTCCTTTTTGGATATTCAGTTACAAGTCCGCATAAAACACACAATCAAAATGCCAGATGCCCAATGAACAGGCAGAGAAGGCATGTGCAACATCCGATGACTACAGCTATGTGTAGAAGTTTCTAAAAAGTCAAACAACAGGTTTAAGCCACAAATCGACATAGCAGCCAAGTTCAAGCGCCAAGTTCTTCAAGGATCAGTATAAGTCAATTCGTGATGATTTGAAAAAGATAGACGTTATGCAAAAAATCCCAGCACCCCTGGTTCTATTGCGTGCTATCTGGTAAATATGCCATTTGCTTAAAGCTTACACAGGAGAAGAGATCATGCTACCATGCGCTCAGCCAAGTCAACAACAAGAAGTATTCATAGGGTTTTGACAGGGCCTCATTTGTTTATTTGACATTGGCAGATGCTTTGGTTTATTGATGTAAATAAGGCATTGATAAGGTGATTGATATTGCAACTCTCACTGGATCCTGTGTAGTTGCTCTTGGAAACGACATTGCTGGGATGTTCACTCCAAATAATGAAATGGAAAAATAAATATCCAAAGCTGTAGAAATCACGCCTCAGAAGATAGAAAATCTTGTATATTTCATGTTGTTGTTGTAGGGTTTGGATATTTTGCATTCAACAAATCAACAGTCCAGGAAATCATGAGTCAATCCAAAGATTTTATGAGCCTTGTTATGCATCCATACAATGCCCCAAATCCTGTGTTGCGATCAGAACACTTGGGACTATATAAAGCATTCTGTGTCCTATTGGAATGGAGCTATGCCTCTTCACCAGATCATGAAGAATCATACCAGTCATTCTCAGAACCTAAAGAAATGGCAAAGCTTCTTTATTGTTGGAGCTCATTGTAGAGAATACCAGAAGGACTTCTGAAGGGTTTCTGTCATCAGATATCACCATCGAAAAAATCTTAGGAGGCTGTAAAGGCCATTGGATATTATCAAAGCACCATTGTTTTTATTTCCCTAGGGTATCAAGCTATTTGGCGAGCAACATGAGAACTCTTTAAAATTTCTCAACTACTTTTAATATTTGCTGCACTGCTTTCCAGGGGTTTGCTTGGATTTCGTGAGTCCAAAATAATGACAGATACATAAAAATTGAGTCACAATTGAAATCTATGAATGCACTATGGATGGCTCGAAGGGATAGAGGCAGAAGTTCGATCTCATTCCATGAGGAATTTTATTGATGGTTGGGAGTTCCTCTTGCTAACATCTATTCACACCAGAGCATATGCTTCTTTTCTTCCTGTAGTGAAGGAAACATTCTTTTGTTGTCCTCGAGTTCATTCCGTTTGGAAAGTTATAGTAGATATTTTGTTTGCAGATCTGAGAGTGGCTAAAGAATGATAGGTTGTTGTAAATTTGCGGGGAGATAAATCAAAAGAACACTGAGTTTTTGGTGAACAACAGTTTTGAATATGAAAGGTTTCTTTTGGCCAATGACAGAGCTTTCACCAGTGCAAAGAGAAAAATTATAACTAGTTAGCTGGTGAAAAGCAGAACTTTCACCAGTTAACTAGCAGATCATAAGGTGAATTAGCTGGTGAAACTACAGAAAGAAATTTTTGGAAAATTAAGCTGGAGCAAAGGATTTTGGAGTATTTGAAAAGGTACGGGAGCATCAAATGATTAACCACCAAATCAAGAAAAACTTAGCATCAAAGATTCGTGGAAGATCCTCAAACTAAAGAGGTCGCAAAGGAGGCATCTGATATGGTCTTAGCAGATGACATTTTCAGTTCAATAGTTGCAGCTATTACTGAAGCTGCTGGAAAATGAAAAGTCAAAGACCTCAAGCTGCCTATAATACTCTCATTTCAAGGTTGAAGTTATCCTAGAATTTCAAAACCATGGTTACATATCTCACCATCCTACCTATGTCCAACACTTTTCTTCTTAATGAAGATATTGCCACAACAGATGCCATTTCAATGTAAAAACAACATTTCCAGGGGAGTTTGAAGCAGACATGCTACAGATAAAGAAGATTGGGAAAGACAACAACAAACTTTGAAAAATGGCTAGATGATAAATTGTAAAGGCTGAATGACTCGATGCCAAATACTAAAGGCACAGGGTCTTCCAGGTTCTTGGAGACCTCGCAGGGAGGTCTCCATCCCAGTTGGAGCCAGATGTTAGCGATCAAAAATGCACTGGCATTTTTTAAAGAATGATGCCTAATCTTGTAGGGAACATTTTACTAGCTTCCCAGGCTCCAAATGCATATTTTAAAGAACCATTGGAAATATTAGGATTTGTATATGTTGATCGACTATTCAAGCATGCAAAACAGACTCTCCATGACTGAGAAATTTGATTTTAAAAAAATCTGCGCTTTCACCAGCTAACCCATCTTGAATTTTGTTAGTTAGCTGGTGAAAGCTCTGCCTTTCACCAACTAAGGAGCAGATTTTTGGGTAAATTAGCTGGTGAAAGCCTGTCACGGTCAGAATAACTGAATTTTTTGCCCAGATCGGGATTTTTGAGTTTGAATGGTTTGAAACCACTTCAAATAGACAGGTGTTGAATTATCAAGTCTAATTCAAAGGCTAGTTTTGAGGGATAAGGTCAAAAAGAGGTTTTTCAACTACATTTGGCATCTTTTTCAAAGGCAGAATATCAGGGTCTTTGCACACTTCACCAAATTTGAATTTTATTTTTGGAGGACCAAATCAAACAACCTTGGGAGGCTAAAACTGCACTTCATCAGCAATCTACTACTCTTATATATGGATTGACCTCATCTTGAGGATCTCTTCCTATTTTTTTTTAAATATAGTTTACTTTCTGTTTTTAGAATATCAGATCCATTGTTTTAGGATCTGAGAACTGTGATGTAAAGCTATAAAGCTACAGACTTAAGACAGACAGGGGGTTCAAACTGGGATACATTTTTGTGCTACTATATAGACTCTTATGGTATAATAAAATTGCAGTCTCCTTTCGTTTTCGATATCAGAAATATCCACGCTTCCTTTTCTGTACTTTATTTCAGTATATCTTAGCTTATAAAGACTATTATCTCTTTATTGAGCTCATATATTTGAAGTGAAGGATTTTCTTTCTATCTTGTATTAAGCCCTACACCCAGCTGTATTTGGCAATCAAGTTTAGTGTTCTTCATCCTCTCCCTTGAAATTACTTGATCTAATCATTGTTTTCTGAAAGCACTGTTTAATTTGAATGTATGATGAGTTGTATGTTACATTAATTATTGAAGTAATCCCATTGTTCCAAGCATACCTACACATTATTTTTAAGTTACAAATCATCCTTAGTCTACAACCCTAAGGAGTTTCTTGGAGTGATAACAGCTGCAACTAGATGGAGCCTTCTTCATCTAACTTGAGAAGGTTGGTTTGAGTTTGACACTTAGTTCCAATCACCTTATTTAAGAAGGAGACATGAAAAATAGGATGGAGCTTAGAATCAATGCTCAAATCTAACTAATAGGCCACCATGTCCAAAATGCTTGAGAATGGTATAAGGACCATAAAATTTGGGCGCCTGTTTTTTACAATGGTTACACTTGAGGGAATTTTTCTTATAAGGTTGCAGTTGAGGAAACACCTAGTCTCCTTCAACAAATTGAATTTCAGAGAGACCTTGATCTACATGTTTCTTCATGTGATTATGGGCCATGACCAAATTCTCTTTGAGGGTATGAAGAATAACTTCTCGAACTATAATCATTTGGTCAAACGCCTGGACCTTCGAGACACTTGACAGGTGTGAGAGAACTAAAGGTGTATTTTTTCCATATACTGCTTCAAAAGGAGTCATGTAGGTAATTGTATGGTAAGAAGTGTTGTACCACCATTCAACTAGTGGTAACCATTGAGCCCACTAATTTTTCCTATCCCATGAAAAACACCTCAAATATGTTTCCAAACACTTGTTGACAACTTCAGTTTGACCATCAATCTGGGGATGATAAGATGTGATGATATGAAATTGGGTGCCCTATAGCCTGGCCAGTTCTTTCCAAAAATTGTTGGTGAAAGTGGGGTCTCGATCAGAAACAATAGAATGAGGCATACCATGAAGCTTGAATACCTGATCCACGAAAAGTTGAGCCACAATGGAGGTTGTAAATGGGTGTTGAAGAGAACATAAATTAGCATACTTGAAAATATGATCAACAACCACCATGATGACTGATTTATTGCTCGATTTAGGTAATCCCACAATAAAATCCATAGAGATATCCCTCCAAATAAAATGTGTAATCGGAAGCGGTTGTAGTGTGCAAGAGATTTGACTATTTCTCCCTTGTTGCATTGAGAAACATCACATTCTGCCACAAAATTGTGAACATCCTGTTTCATACCATCCAAGAAAAAAGAACGTTTGACTTGGTCAAAGGTTTTGGTAAACCCTGAGTGCCCAGTTGTGGGTGTAGCATGAAGCTAAAAAAGTATCGTGGATTTAAGTTGTGACTTTTTACTTAAATACAAACTACCTTTGTATCGAAGCTCATCATTGTACCAAGAGAGCCCTGGGGAAACTGGAGAATTGGACTGCAATTGTTGGATCAAATGTGAAATTTTGGGATCGTGTAGGCATTCATGGTGAACAACTTGGAGCCAATCTGGTACAATGAAGGAGAGGGAAAAAATGGACCCTTCATATTCATATTTTCTTGAAATTGAATCAACAACCACATTGTCTTTTCCTTTCTTGTAAATTATCTCATAATCATATGCAAAGAGCTTAGTCACCCATTTTTGTTTCTCCGGGGGAGGAAGGGCGTTGTTCCATAAAATACTTGTAACGTCCCCAACCACCAACAGGCCAGGAAATGCAACTTGAGTACTTATTCTAAGGTTTTTCTATGCTATATTGATATTTGGTTCCTAACATATGGTATCAAAGCTCAAGGTCTTGGGGTTTCGTTGCTACATATGAGACACCTTGTCATTTTCTCTATAACTGTTTTTCTACAATGTTTCAGAAGGAAGGGTTTGGAGGATATTTAGTATACAGATCAAGGTACGTTGGGTTAAAATTTCATCTCCTGAGGCCTTATACTTTGAGAGATACAACCTGTACAAGATAGGGTTCTGGAATCATCCTAAACTGAGCCATTGCGTAATTTTCGCTATAAAATTGTTTCTCTAGCATTTCAAAACCTAAACTCCAGAGGATATTCACATACATTAGCAAGGTATCTGTGGTAAAAATTTTAGCTTCTGGGTCATCTTACATTTGTAGATACACCCTGTGGAAGATAGGCTATATGACTAGTCCTATTAACTAGTCTCAAGAAGGTGTTCCAGGTAAAACAATCATAACTTCTTCCTAGAGTATCTAAATTGAGTGGGACTGGTTTCATTGGATAGTGGACCATCTTTATTATTTTTGGTATGAGTGTTAGAATTTTATATCAATTATTTTGTGCGGGGCACGCTATACAAGTGAGATCTCCTGGAAAGGTAAAAAATCAACAAGTTGTGGGGAAGTTACTGTAAATTCCACTTGGCACATCCAATTTTGATCAGACCTGTGGAATTGCAGAGAAGAAATATCAGAGAACTACATAAAAGAAAGTTTCATACCCAGAAGGGCCAAAACTTGGGAGATACAATAGAAGAAAGATTGTCTAGCATAACCACCTCAAAATCAAGGTTCAAAAGTGATACTTGGCCAACATGCCACCCAAAAAGGGAACTTCTACACCAAACAAGCCTCCAGACAACCCTAATTGGACTCTTAATGAAGGTGAAGAAATGCGTAGGGACATAAATGATTTAAAAAAGAATATAGTAATAAAATATGAACTACAAGAGATGGAAGCTAAGTTGGAGGCAAAGATGGATGGTTTAAAAGAGGAGATCATGGAAGTATTGAAAAATTTCGTAACAGAGAAAACACTTGAAAGTGAAAATGCATCCCATGAAATTCATGACGAGGACACAATGAAGGTGAATCAAGAATGGAGAAACTCCAAATTTGGGTTGAAGACCAACCACATTCCTAAGATCGATATGAGGAAGTTTGATGGAAAGGACCCAATCACATGGATACTTCAAATGGAGCAATTCTTTGATCTACATAATGTGCCACATACACAAAAGGTACGGATTGCTTCTTTATATTTAGAACCCAATCAATTTGTATGGTATCGATGGATTTTTTCTTACAAATCACTCGTCACTTGGACAATTTTCACGAAAGAAATGATAGCACACTATGAGGATACAAGGAGCAATACCTTCTTTAGCCAATTGATAAATCTCAAGAAAAAGGGTTTAGTTACCGAGCACATTGAGAACTTCCAAAGATTGAATATAAAGGTAACATATATTCTAGATGAGCACTTGATTGATGTATTC